>JZKD02S1732850.1:66262-95167 GCA_000966675.3 Picea glauca
TGTTAGCGATAAAAAATGCATTGGTATTTTTTTGGAGTGTCTTCTCAATTTTTATTCAATACGCTCATTTCTAAAGTTTTCTAGCCAGTATTTTAACTTCCAGATCTTCATCAAAGCTCTGTGAGATCATTTTTCACCTACGTTTCAAAGCATCGTTAGTGCTTCCTAAACCCTAGTTTTTGTGGGTTCTTTATACTTTGAAATGAAATGTATATTGTATTTCTAAAATTCCTAAGAAAAAAGTGATGTTTGCACTTAAGTTTTTTATTCCTAAAATATCCTAAGCCTAAGCCATTTCACACCAAAACTCATATGCCAAATTCTTAGTCTGCATGTTGAATGCCTAGTCTCCATATAACCACCAAGCCAAAGCCGAGTCCACAAACCTAACCAAGAGTCAAAATCAAGTCAACACAAAGCGCAACACAACACTGAGCATTGTTCCATATGAATCATTGATCATAGTCGAGGGTATTGGCACTTAGATACAGTGTGAAGGTTACAAGTTGCAGCTTGTTTTTAACTATCAGAACATTTCAGAGAGGTGCCAAAAAAGAATCGCATGCAGATTACTTTAAAATACCATGGTGCCACGGTGAGGCCAACTGTCAGATCCAGTTAAAAGTGTAAGGGCATATGAACAATGCGTCCTGTGTGATTTTCAATGCACGCCAAGACAATATTGTTTCCAATTTAGAAGATAGAGTATCAGAGTTTGGGATGTATCCAAGCGTACAAGTGTCCAAATAATTCATAGAGAGCACGATCGCTTCTGGATCCTTGAAACACATCCTGATATAAATCTTCTTGCTGCTAGACATAACAGTGGGATAACTGTTTTCAAGTCAGAATGAGAAATACCTACCTTTGTTGTTTATGAAGGTACCCTGCACTACATCAAAGACCATTTTCTGTGGGCTTATGAATTTACAACTCAAAAGACACTCAACTTATACAAATAAGAAGGCATGGATCCACAAAAATGAATCAAGGAACAAGATCATTGTCTTATAGTATTTTGGAAAATAATGTTCTGGTATATTCAAATGTTGAAAGTGGGTCATATGAATTTTATCTCTTTCCAAAGGATAGTGTTGGCAGAAATGAGGCGACACAAGAAGCAAAGAGAGGACTTGGAGGATCTGTTGTCTTTGTTGATTGTAATCGATTTGCAATCCTTGATAAGAGTCATAAACAAGTGATGATAAAAATCTCAAAAATAAGGTCACTAAGAAGTGTAGTCTTCCAGTAACTGTGAATGCAATCTTCTATGCAGGAAGAAGAAACCTTCTTTGTAGGTCAAAAGATAGAATAGTCCTCTTGATCTACGACAAAGGTTTGTACTTGGAGAAATCTATACTCTATTTTTTAAATACTTTGTCCAGTCAAATGACATGGACAACGTAGCCTTGTTGAGAAAGCATGCAATCATCATTGGAAGTAAGAAACTTGTACATAGGTGCACTCTGCATGAGACTACTCGTGTTAAGAGTGGTGCTTGGAATGATAATGGTGTTTTATTTATACAACCTTGAATCACATTAAGTATTGACTTCCAAATGAAGATAGTAGCATCATCAGAACACTTGATGTTCCTATTTTAGATGTGAAACATGCATTTGTTTGCAGAGGAGGTCATCAAATCAAGAGAGGTCTTCGATCGATATGTGGAATTGGTGTCAAGAGAACAACTATATTTTATAGGGAAGGAAAATCTCATTTAACTATAAGAAAATCACAACAGTTGCTGATAATAAAGAGTTTTCATCAGCACAGGAAGCATATTTACAACTAGTTAGCCATTGAAAATTAGAACTTTCAATGGCTAACTAGCAAATTTCAAGGTGGAAGAGCTGGTGAAACCGTAGAGGACATAATGGCATTATTTTTTCAAAAATTTATGTTTTATCATTCTAAAGGGAATGAGGATGGTTTTAAAGTGAAAATTATAATTAAGAAGATCTGTTTCAATGCTCTGTTTCAGTTTTTCAAGCTGCCAACAAGGTGAAAGAGACCAAGCAAATCACCTATTTTTGGCCAAAAACTACCTATCTGTCAAAGTGCCATTTTGAATTCATCAAGTAGCTAATGAAGTTATGAACAACTTTCATAGAAGGATCTCAAGTTACTTTGTCATCACCAGAGTTTGCTAAAAAGGTCGAAGATGTTGAAAATCAAATTATGAATCCAATTGCTCCTTGGGAATAGGATTTATCTCCTAGAATCATGTAATTGATTACATTTGTAAACACTTATAATTTTGAGATCCATCATTTGAGGATCTGAATTGATTTGTAAAACCTATTTAAGCTGATAGAGGCCACAACCAATGGGGGTTCGATTCTGGATAGAGGACTATATTATGTCATAAACAGACTTTTACTATGATAATACAAATCACAATTTTCTCTCTCTATTGATGTCAGATTCTCATTTTTCTTTTGTACTTTCTATTATGTTGTTCTAGCTACAGAATTATGGTTATCTCATTGGTTAGCTCATAACTTGATATTAATTTTCTTATCATTGTTTATTAAACCCTACACTTTGTATTTGGTTTATAAACATTGTTTTCTCACCCATTTAAAGCTATCATTGATCATCAATCCTTGAGAGAACTGGTTTATTTGATTTTCATTTTACTGTCTGAGTGCCATACTGTAATTGAGTTATCCCATTGATCCACACATACATAAACACAAAAAAAAGTTTTCTTCAAGTTACCAAGCATCTTTGACCTACAACCTCAAAGAGTTTCTTGGAACGATAACATACTGTAGTCAGGAGACTTCAACAAAGACATTGATACTAGGGATTTCTTCAAAGAATCAAAGGATTCCTAGGTCCACTCATCTCAGATAAAAGGGGTTTCCTTCTTCAAAAGACGTATGAAACCTGTAGTAATATTGTCATAGTTTACTATAAACCGACGTAATTTTTTTCTTTCTCCTATAAACCTTGAGGTTGTTGAATAATGCATGGGGGAGGCAATCAAAGTATTGACTCAAACTTTAATGGATCTACCATGATCCTGGTTTAAGAGACTAAAAATCCCAGAAGACGTTTGGACCTAATGCAAAAGATGGATTTATGAGGGTTCAACCGAATTCTATAATGACGCCATCTTTCAAAAACTAGCCAAAGGTGCTTAGGGTGATCCACTCTCTTATGAGAATGAACAACAAGATCGTCAAGATAAGATTCAACTATATGCTTAAGATCATAGAATGCAAAGGTCATAGCACATTGGAAGGTTTCTCCAACATTTTTAAGGCTGAAAGGCATCTTACGGTATGTGAAAGTACCCCAAGGACAAATAAATTCCATCTTATGTTGATCCTCGGGTTTAATTTGAATTTGGTTATACTGTGAAAATATGTTCATAAAAGAAAAAACCTCACTTCCCGCACATTCGTCAAGGATTTGATCGATGAAAGGTGTCGATAAGTTGTATTTAGGACATGCTTTGTTCAGGTCATGAAATTCCATGCATACACAGATGGTTCCTTGCTTCTTATTCATAGGAATGATATTGGATACACATTCAATCAAGGGAACCAAGTAGATAAAGCCAACATTAAGCAGTTTCTCACCTTTGCCTTAATAGCAAGGGCCTTCCAGGGATTGAAAACTCTAAGTTGTTTTCAAACAGGATTAACATCTGAGTAAGTTTTAATCTCATGTTCGACAATTTGAGGGTTGATTCCTGGAATCTCTTCATATGACCAAGCAAATACATCTCGAAATTCCTTGAAGAGCTTGATGTAGATCATGATTTCTTCCGGCGAACAATCTTCACCGATGTGTACATTTTAAATCTTTCCAGGTGTACGAGAGATATCGATCATGATGGTAGGAGAGATACTCTCCATATTTCCTTCGACATAAATTCCATGTGTATCAAGAAGAATTATGGTGTCATCGACTATCTTGCTCAGAGTAGATCGAAAGTCATCTTATTCGATTCTAGCAAGCTTTGGGAGAAAGTAAGAGCGATGATGCATATTGTCCCAAGGTTTGTTAGAGCCATTCATGGCTTCGATGATATCTTCATACGAGGGTAATGTATCATCGAGGAAATCATGTGAGCAAGACAATGAAGTGGCCCACATGAGATTAAGAACAGGATCCTCCTCATCCGTCGGTGAGGTAATAGGATCAGGATCGACAGAAGAGTCAAGAACAACTTGATACACTATCTCTGCTTCCCACAATGGCATGGCCATTCCAGCATGCAATTGACCCTCACAAGACACAGTCGAGGAGGGAAGGGTCCAAGGATCGTTAAAATAGGAAGTGCAGAAAGGAACAAACTTCTCTGATGAAATGAGCCTACTAGACATGGCATAAACATGGTGAATCAGTGCCATGAAGTCAAAGGTACCCATAAGGGATGAATACATTCTGACACTGATATTCTCAGTTGCTGGTTGAGAATTGTCGACCATGGGGATTGACGGTCCAAAAGATGCATTGGGGTTTGAATATGCAAAGGACAATTAGTCGATCGTCATGATCTTCCCATTGTGAGGAAAACAAAGAGTGTGAAAGACGGACAATATGAAAATAGTCATAGCATAATCCAATTGCATCCTAGTAACAAGTTGTAATTGAGGGGCACATCAATCACCTTGAAATCCACCTCTACCATCTTCCCACCTAACTAGACCTTAAAGGTAGGAAGAATACCATGAAGGCGGAAGGAGCGACCGTTAAAAGAAGTCAACATGGTAGGAGACTGAGAAAGAGTTGGAGAGCCGAGAGCTTTCCAATAGATCAGAGACATCACACATGTTGCAACACCTTCATCAACAACCACACGCTTGAGGGTATACTTGGAGTAACCCACATGGATTTGGAATGCCACATGGTAAGGCAAGTGAGGCTTCACATATTTGATGTCAAACTCGATAAATTTTGAGCCAATGGGGTCTAGAGCTCCTAACGTAGATAGCAAGGAATTCCTCTGTGAGGGACACATCTAGATTACCTCTAGGGCCAACATCGCACAAGGGGTTTGAACTAGGTCCTCAACAATAGAGTAATTCTAGGCGGCTCTAGAATTTGGATTGTGGGTAGAGCGCTTAAGTACGCCTTTCGAAATATGAGGCGATGGCTCTAGTTTTTTGATATGGAAAGGCACTTCTAGAGGAGGAGTAGATTCTAGACCAAGTACAGTTTGCAAAGAACTATAATCATGAGACTGGGTGGCTACATTAACATGAGAATTGACCATATTGATGCACAAACAATCATCATCTTGTGTCAGTGGGTTTTGACTTCCACCGACCACATTTCTGGCATTTGAGGAGCTCGAGGCCATGTGTTGGTTATGTGGAAAAGGATTCGTCAGAACGACGAGTGGTAGAGGCAAGAGCCTCACAGCTTTCGCAAGTTTGGGGCATAAATGAGTAAAATGATCATCTATACAAAGATTATAGGGAAATTTCACGTTACGCCTTTCTTTCTTTCCCTCACCAACATTGTTATTCATCCTCTCATTATTACCATTGTCCTTGGGTTTATTATTATTTTTCTCACCCTTATAGTTATTATTACGTCCTTTATTATTATTCCCGCTTGGTTGTTGGTTACCATTTGGTCTGGTCGATGATTGCACAGAATGTACATCCGCTGACTGAGTGGGATTGGAAGACAAAAACGATGCTGGCCATTCTGTAGACTGGTTTAGAGACAACTCTTTCAAATGGTTTGTCACTGAGTCTGTGGATTTCACATTGGCGGATCCTACAATGCCATCGACATGAGGTCTGGGCTTTTGTCTAGGGTCATAATTTGACCTTGGTGCATCCAAAAGAATATTGTATAACAACCCATACTGAGCGTATATAAGATCTAACTGTTGGGATTTGAAGATTTCTTCTTCCTCAGATGTAACCCGAGATGTAGCAACATCCTTTGAAATAGGAGGTTGTAAATACTTAAGGAACCATTATAACAGGAAATTCGTGGGTATGTAGGTATTGATCAACCTCTTCCGTCTACACCACTCCTAGATGTGATCTGAGATATGAGTGTCTTTGTACTAGCGTAAGGTCAACATAATTTCTAAGCCAACATCGTAATGAACCGACAGTTGGAAGTGGTTAAGGAAGACTAGCACCATCTGACTAAAGGTCCCGTATGCCCCCTTAGGTAGCTCAATATACCATTTCACGGCAACCCCTATGAGGGTGCATTGAAATAATCTTAATCGAATGGAATCGTCATTAAGGGAATTCGAAGAGCACCATAGGTGAAAGGTGGTAACGTGATCACTGAGATCCTCACCATTCTTGCCTTCGAATTTTGGGATATCCGAAGGAAGATTGGTGGGAACGGGGGGCCATGTAGGATCATGACACACAGGGTCATTCATCAACTTATACAAGTATGACAGGTTGAGCATGGCAATAAAAGGGAGACGGTGTTGCAACATCTGGCCCCAAGCTCCTTGGAAATATTGTGTTTGGGGAATCACAACCTATCCAGGGTTCTGGTAAGCACCATGGCCATATCCAAGATTATAAGACCCTCCTCCAAAATGATTCATAAAAGGTTGGTTGGGCCCCATTCTAGTAGGAATGTTCTGATGGGGGTTATAAAAAATGCCCCCATCTGGAGTGGCTCTGGGTTGGGGGTTTCCCAAGGTGTGAAACTGACCTCCTCCAGGTGTAAATACAAAGGACAAGGGTGGATTCGACATGCCAAATGTGCTGGTCAGAATCGACATAGAAGAGGTGGGTGTAAAGGATGGACCATAAGATAAATCTTCTCCTCCAGGTTGGTTACTCCATCCATAGGTAACATGATTAGACTTGGGGTTGAAGGAAGGAATGCCTCCCACGGTAGGATTCATTTGAGGGACTTGAGAGCCACCAAATGAGAACATAGTATAAGGATGCATTATTTGCCCAAGTCCAATGCTATAATTAGGGCCAATAGTTGGGATGGAGTTTTAAAACTGTGAAGTAAAATTTGACATACCATAGGAAAAAGGACTAGAGGCCATCGAGATGGATTGAACATTATAGCCTGGTGAGTGACCAAGAGACCTAAATGGGTTCATGGAAATAGGTTGCATGTTCACTATAGGATGAGAAACAATGATAATAGGTTCCCCCACCAATACAACCATCATGGTTGAAGGTGTCGAAGGAGTACCATTGACTATAGTTGGTGTGGGAGTCGAAGGACTCCCAGTATCTTGATGACTCGGTTCAGTATTCATCCTTGCAGAATCACAAGTCTGATAAGTGGAGGTGTGTGTACCACGTTTAATAACTCTATTCCTTTTAGAAGGAAAGGACTCGAAATGTGGTGGCAACTGGAACAAGCGGCAAGACTGGCAGGGAAGATGGTCTGACTCCATGATGACCTAAGACTCAAGATATAAAAAAGAAATCCTAAGGCCAACTAGCAATCAAAGAGCACACCAAAATAATCAAACAACCAATATGCACACAAATAGGATAAAGTGGCTGAAAGGGGCCTCCCTCCCTAAAGTAGGTATGCCTTGCCCAAGAGGGGCCTAATACTCCCTTCTAAAGATTAGAGGTATCATAATCAGTTATAAGGGCCCTCGTGGGTTTAACAACCTGTCGGTCAGATCCCCTCGGAGAGGTAATCCTCCATAAAGGTTGTGTGTTGTCTGACCCTTATCTGACCCAGGGTACCTGTAGAATAACCCCTGGAAATAACCTATGTGACACCTAAGTTAAGAAACTAATCAACCATGGTATAACCGAT
Source organism: Picea glauca (assembly GCA_000966675.3). Classification (NCBI taxonomy): domain Eukaryota; kingdom Viridiplantae; phylum Streptophyta; class Pinopsida; order Pinales; family Pinaceae; genus Picea; species Picea glauca. The sequence goes on from JZKD02S1732850.1 coordinate 74,012, forward strand.
GCGTAGATGAACACTCATAAGTCAGGTCCATTGTATGGGTAGGGTAGCAAAGTCTGAAACCTTCAAAGAACCACCTCTCATGGAGGTACGGGCACTAGCAAGATCCCCAGATACGAATAGATCCCCATCCATACGAATGACTACATAAATCAACCCTATTCTCAAGTATTCTATATAAACAAATATGCTAGCAAGATAAGATAAAAGGCCTACCTCATCCAGACATTCAATGAAGTCCATCGTTGAGCACTTGACCCAAAGAAATATACCTACAACTAGTCCTCAACAACCAAGAAACACAAGAATATGGTGATAATATATTATGTTAGCACATTCAATATCATAATCCATCAACATTCATAATAAATACTCCCATGGAATAATAATTCAAATATTTGCAAGATATCAATTGGATGATAAAAGAGTATTTCTATTAAGATATAATCAACAAAAGTAAATAAGTTACAAACTTTCGTGTAGGCACGGTTTGGAACCGAGAAACTAAGTTCCTTCTAGCTGGTCATCCACCAAAGGCAAGCTCATGTAAGAGAGACAATGGAGTTCTCAATCAACAAGGGAAGATCTTGGTGGATGAACAATGTGTTTAGACTTAAAGGATAAAGGGATGGAAACTCAATGTGAAGTGAATAATTCCTCTAGAGTAAATTTTCTCTCAAAGTTGAATTATTTCTCCTCTTTTACATAGCTCAGATTTGGCTCATTTATAGCCTTCAAGTGGAACTAAAGGGGCGAGTTGGAATGTTTCCATTATATGGAAGGCCAAGGATCATTGATATTGTGTTGTGACATGGAAACCCGACACCATTTTTCATTTTTGGGCACATTTCTCGATGTACACGGGTTGTAGTGATGCAACCTACATATACGCATGTTGTATAGTAGGCAAGGTGCGTATATGTGGAAAAATTGTATTTTTAGATCTGGGATTTTTAAAAAGGGATTACAAGTCTGCATAGGGAAATGGAAAAGGGCCTTCTGTGCAAGATTGCATGGGGTGAGGCAAATATTTCTATAACAATATTCAAAGACGATAAACAATATATTTTGAAGGAAAATATTGCATCTACTTCAGGAACAAAGGAAGTAGATGAGGTACCAGTGTATGTCATGCCTTCATTATTTGATCAGAACAATAAAGAACAACCTTTATAGAAAGTAAGTAACTTAAGAAACTTTTTGGGGTCATGTGTAAAATTGTTGAATGATAAAAATTATTTACAAGTATTGCAGGTTTGTTAGAAAAGAGTAATTCTAGGGAAGAAGGGGTAAATACAGTGAATCAAGTTTGGAAGAAGAGAAGAACAAGTTGGGAATTCAAGTTGAATACAAAGATCAAAGATTTCAATATGGGGGATATTATATTAGACTTAGGGTCTGAAGTCAATGTTATACCAAAGAAGACATGGGAAGCCATGGGAGAACCAACATTAGGGTATTCACCAATCTAGTTGAAGTTATCAAATCAACATAGAGTGGCGCCAATTGGTATATTGAAGGGGATACATGTAAATATATATGTCGTGTGCACCATGGAAGACTTTGAAGTCATGGACACAGTAGATAATACTTTGCCATATCCAACATTATTGGTTCTAGATTGAGATTTAAAAATAAATAACGTTCTAATATCTTTTATCCTTATCAACAAATAACATTCTAATAAAAACAAGGTGTAATTAGTGGTAGGATCCCTGCAATATACTATATCAGAATAAATAGAGAAAATTTCTTTGATTTTCTCCAAAGATTTATCTAACTGGCCCTGTAATTTATTCACCTTTCATTGAGATCTATTGAGCTCAACAAAAGTAGCGTTCTCTGTTGCTGACATGGATTTAAGTTGTTTGACAACTTTTTGATGCTCTACCATGGTTATCATTTCACTCCTGCATTGAGTCAGGGTCTGTTGGGTTTGCACCAACTCTACCTCTAACCTCTTAATGACAACACTTTGTTCAAGAGACTAAAATGATTCCTCAGTTTGAACAACTATCTCTTTTGTTGTTGGGGAATCTGTTTGGGTATCTGTATCAATTGTCTCCAAAGGAGAAGGAAAATCTATAGGAAGTACTCCTTCAATTTGGACAACTGTTTCTTCTACTGCTGGAATATCTATTTGAGTCTCTATCTCTAATGTTTCCAATGGAGCAGACAATTTTGTTTGTGTTGCAACATAACTGGTATGGATTGTTCTCCTAGGAAGTGGGTTCCTTCCCTGTGTTCTAGGCCTTTTGGATTTCTTCCTTTCATACGCCTTATCATATTTCTCCAATTGTTTCCTTAATTCTTTAATTATTTATTTGAGTCTACCAACTTTCTTCTTTAGTAATTTAATTTTTTTAACCCTTTTTCTCAATATCCTGCTTTCCTTTTTCAATTTTCTGATTCTATTGTGGCCTTTGCCTATTTTTTTTTGTTTATGGGGGATGTCAAGGTTTTCCTCACCTTGATCATCTAATGACTGTTCCCCTATTTTTTCTATGTGCTCTGTCTATTCTACAAGGATTTTTACCTCAATGTGAGGTTCTAGCTATGTTGTATCTTCGGGGAATGACATCTCTATGTCAGAGAGGTCCAAGGTAGGGTTTGAATAAGAATTTGGTTCTTGGCGTTCTTCAGACCTTCTTGTGTCTTCGGTAACTGATGTACCTAAATTCCCCAGTGCTTGAGCCATTTCTACCTCATAACTTTTGAAAAAAAAAATTGTAAAGTTTTTAAGTGATGGTTATTCTGTCTGTGCATTTTCTTGAGTGTCTTGTGAGGGTTTTTCTACCTGCATAGATTGCTCTATGTTTTCAGGTTGAATTGTCTTTTTTCCCATTCTTCTTTTCACAGTAGAGGTTTTAGGAACAAAAATTGTTCTTTTTCTCCTCTTCCTTGATGTTTCTGCTTGATTGGTCTGGGTTTCTGCCAGCTGGATGGGGTCTGCATCAATTAAGGCTGGGGTACTAAAGTTTCAATTTGGTCAATGCCTCCTTCTTCATGAGCTATCTCAATTCTCTGTGAGGGGGTTTCTTGGTGAATTTTGGATTGTTTGATTTGTAGGGGCGTATCGGCCTCGATTATATCACCCCAATTTATTTGAGTTTGGATCAGGGCCCATTTTAATATTAGCTTTACTAGTCCATGGTGACTAATTATAGTGACAAGATCTTTAGCCTTCTGAGTTCTTGCAACAACTTCATGTAACATGGCATTTAGAAAAAATGGAAAATTTATTACTAACCTCTATTTTAGTGCTGCTAATAATTTGAGGTGGTGTGTCCGCACTACATCTTACCTCCCATCACATATGATATAACTTTGTATTACTCCTACTAACTACCTCCATGGCTCGCTGAGAGCATTGGGGTTGAGTCCCTTACCTTTTTTATCGAGTTCTTCTCCAGGTTCTACGAAATATTCCATGACCTCCTTAAGCGTTGTATACTTCCCAGTCCATTTTATCCCTTCATTGGGGAGGCCTGTAACCTTCGCTATAATTTCCTCAGTGACCGAAATTTGTATATCTCGTATCACAGAGATTCCTCTCTCCAAGTTATGAAAAAATGCTAGTGTGATATTCGTGTCATATCCTTGCAATCTGTTGAAGTACTCTGTCCACCCCAGATTATGTAAAATTTCCCTTTCTTGGTTGGTTACCTGCAACAATGTGGGCTCTTGGTGTACACTTCAACCACCCATGTCTTCTGTGAACAGATGAGGGAAACTATCATTCCCGGCTGCAACTTAGTTCGACCATCTTTTGAGACAATATTACCAGAAATAACGAATATCATAGAACAACAAATGTATATAAAAATGTGAGTTTTCCATTTATTGCAATCATTATGATCTATCGGTAAGTGTGAAGGATATTTTCCACCTGATAAATGGAAAGGTCGACCTCGACCATCGACATGTACGAGTGTAATGATGGTAGGTAGTTCAAGTGAGGTGTGATTGCTACGTCGCCGCTGCCACTGGAGAAAAATCATTAATAACCTTCAAAATAATTTTTAATGATAATCATGAACAATAATCACTTTTGAGTGGAAAATTCGAATTGACATACCTATGTTCAAAAACGTTTAAGAAAAAGATCCCGAATAATTTAAATTTGTTCACGTGTTTTTTTAGAAATATTCCACATGTCATAACATTGTTACTTTCCCTTGTTATTGGATATAACTAGAATGATAGCCTTGTTTTTAGGAAAGGCAATATAGGAACACACAAAACAACTTGGTGTATTTAAGGTAAACTTTGATACCACAGGCAGAGCCACTACTGTCAGGAGGCATCCATAGCCTCGATATGGTTGTATTTTAACCCATAGATGAGCCTGTATCCTTAATAAATAGTTTGAATCATCTTTTCCCAAAAATACCACTATCCTAGTTTGGTAGCTAGATAACGATAATTCCACTCACTAGCTCATAACCTAAGTGAACAAGTCGGCTCGTGATGAGACCTCTTGTCCTTTGATGAAAAAATGCCAAAGGCCATTTCCCTGGTGTGGTAGCCATAGTGGGAATGTAACTTATGTTATTATTTGATGATCATGGTAGGTTGGCTCATGATGAGACCCCCTATCCTTTGTGGGAGAAGTTTATTACTTTACTTATATTTAATCATTTTGTTTTTTTTAAGGCTCTATTAAGGGAGGCTCATCTACTCCTTAAGAGTGAGGGATGGAATAAGAAGTGTAAGAATTCTGAGTAAAATGTGATTTAGATTAATTATTATGATACGAAGGAAAATTATCATTCAAGTATATGTATATGTATAGGGGAAATAAACGAATTATGGTGGTTAAGGATTATGAACAATATTTAAGATAATTCGGAGAAATTAATCCAAAAACAATTCGATAAGGTATTCTAGATAGTCCACACAAAAAATGACAAATAGTTACTTATGATCATTAGAAGTGTTGCTGATGAAAATTAATTAGTGAAGGTCATACCCAAAGGAGTGGTTAGCGTAATAATGGCATGCTTGTTCATGAGAAAATAATCGTGCCTTTTGGGAGAAAGGAACAACAATAAGGAAACACCGTAGAAGGAACAACAATTGTTCCTTTCGAATGAACAACTCTATTGAAAAAGGAATGAAAATCACGACAAAGGGAAAAACAATTGTAACAAAGGGGATGCCAGTCGTTACTTTCAAATGAATGACAATTGTACGCAAAGGGAATAATAATCGCATGAAGGGAATGACAGTTGTTTCATTCAAATCAATATCAACTGTACGCAAAAGGAACAACGATCGCATGAAGGGAACGACAGTTGTTTCATTCAAATGTATGCAAAAGGAATAACAATCCCCTGAAGGGAACGACAGTTGTTTCGTTCAAATGAACAACAACGATGATGTTCAAATTTTTAATCATCTAGTTAAGTGATTTGGAAACCTCCCACATACATTTTTATCTTAGCGAATCTAGGATTGATTAGTCATCAACTAAATTCATTCAATTTATATGGTTAGGTTTATTCAATAATCGAAGTATTGGATGGTTTGTTAGTATTATGCATTCATTATAGTCACTCAATTTTTTCTGCGGAACATGACATATTCATCTTCTATGAAAACAGGGTTTATATTTACTGGGTTTTTCAAAGAACAGAAAAAAGTGCTAATTATATTCATTAACGTCATCTTTTCTAGTTCTTATTCTCTCAAGTGAATTTCCTAAAAAGTAAAAAGTAAAAACTCAATCAAAACTGTAAATAAATCTATATACAATATGTACAGTGCTGATAAAAATCATCATTTTATGAAGTTGAAGCTGCCGGGTTACCTTCCCAGCTAGCTAAAATCTGAACAGTAGGGTACTTACTTACTTCTTGTCAAAATGATTCTTTTTAAAGAAGATGATGGTAGAGTCATAGTCGATGTCCATTTACCACAAAAGGAGAACTAGACCCGTCGATGGTAACTAAAGTGATAGTGCCATTATCATGGACTTCATTAATTTCATATGGTCCCAGCCACATTGTCTGTAATTTTCCAGGAAAATCCTGAAATCTAGAATCATAGAGAAGCGCCCAATCACCTTTCCGGAAGGATTTCTTCTTGATATATTTATCGTGCTAGCTAGATATATACTTCTGAATAACAACTGTGCGTTGTATGGTGAACAAGAGTGCTTTGTCTAACTCATTGAGCTTCTATAAGCATTGTTTATGTGTTTATGTAAGATCCAGTCCAATTTCCTGGGCCATCCTTAGAGTCTTGATCTCAAATTCAATTGGGAATATGGGTTCTTTTCCATAGACTAGATGATAAGGAGAGTAGCTAGTAGTGTTATTCCATGTCACGAGATAGGCCCATAAGGCATTTGGAAGCTCGACTGCCCAATTCTGATGGTTTGTTGAGACTGTTTTTGTCAAAATTGCCTCAAAGACTTTATTGGGACTTTCTACTTGTTTGTTTTTCTGTGGGTGGTAGGGGGAAGTAACTCTGTGTTTAATATGATAATTGCGTAGGGTAGCCATGATTCTATGGGCTGTAAATTGTGACTCTTCGTCAGTGATTACTTCCCTAGGAAATCCATAGAATACAAATAATTCGAAGAGAAACTTAATGACTTCTTCCTCCGTTGCGTTTGACAAGGCTACTGCCTCTACCTATTTGGTCGTATAGTCTATTGCAACTAGAATATAATCCTTCTAATTTGATTTTGGGTTGAAGGGGCCAACAAAATCCAATGCCCATCTTTTGAAAGGTTCTATGACTATTTGTGCTTGCAGGGTAATTTCATCAGCTTGGCCGGGTCAGCCCATCCTTTGACAGCTATCACAGGCCTGGACATACTTCTTCGCATCTTTAAATACTGAGGGCCTATAGTAGCCCATCTGTAAAATCTTATGCTCAGTTCTACGTTCTAAAAAGTGTCCACCACAGGGCTCATCATGAACTGATTTCAAAACATCATAAATTTCATCATCCCTTACACATCTTCAGATCTAGAGGTCAGCCCATGTGTGGAACAAATATCCACCAATCCAGGTGAACCGTGCACTGTGTTGGACAATCAGTTTTCTTTATCTTGATGATAAGTGTGCTGGTAGTTTCCGAGTTTCCAGGTAATTCACCACATCAACATACCAGGGAGTCTTAATAGTGACGACGAACATGTGTTCGTATGGAAATTGGACTTCAAGTGTCAAAGAATCATTTGTTTTGGGTATGCGAGACAAGAAATCTGCAACAAGATTCTCTTTTCCGGGACGATCCTTGATGGTGATGTTGAATTCCTGCAATAGTAATAACCATCGAGTAACCCATCCTTTAGTAATCGGTTTATTAGATAAATATTTAATAGCAGAATGATCAGTGTACAATATAACTAGATAGCCTGTTATATAGTGGCGAAATTTATTAATAGCATGTATAACGACTAAAAATTATTTTTCTGTTACTGTATAATTTAATTCAGCGAGAGTAATATTTTTACTAATAAAATAAATAGAATAAGGTTTATTGTCTTCTTCCTATCCAAGGACAACGCCTATGGAGATATCCGATGCATCTGTAGAAATATGAAATGACAATTTCCAGTTTGGTCCTCTCAGCACTGGTGTTGTTGAGACCAGCCTTTTGAGTTCTGCAAATGCAACATCACACTTGTTAGACCACTGAAATTACCCAATATTAGTTAAATCACGTAAAGGTGCAGTTTTTCTTGAAATTTTTTCTATGAATCGGTGATAGTATTCTGTAGCGCCAAGGAACCTACGTACCTCAGTTTGTGTACAAGGTGTAGGAAGATTAAGGATTACCTCTATTTTTGTTGGGTATACCTTGATTCCATCCGTAGAAACATAGTGTCCTAGTACCACACCTTCGGTCATCATCATATGAAATTTCTCATGACTCAAACATAGACTAGTAGCAATGCATTGTTCTGGTACCTTCTCCAAATTGCTTAGAGATTGATCAAAATTAGTGCCATAAGGACTGAAATCATCCATGTAAACTTCAAGTCCTTCATTAACCAAATCAGAAAATATACTCAGAATGGCTCTCTGGAATGTGGCTGGAGCATTACATAATCCAAAGGGAAATGCTCTATATGAAAAGGTACCCTAGGGACATGTAAATGTAGTTTTATCTTGGTCTTCCGGAGCAATCTAGATTTGATTATAACCACTAAAACCATCTAGGAAGGAAAATAACTATTTCCCTGCTAAAGTGTCAAGGACATGATCAAGAAAAGGTAGGGGAAAGTGGTCCTCCTGGGTAGTTTTATTCAATTCTCTGTAGTCTACATAGATTCTCCATTTCCCATTCTTCTTGGGGACGATTACTAGTGGGGAAACCCACCGACTATATGAAATAGGATATATAAAATCTACATCCAACAATTTTTGTAACTCTTTAACAACATCCCTAAGATGAGGGTTCAATATTCATTGGGGATGTCAGATGGGTCAAGAAAGAAAAAAATTGTTGATATTTAGAAAGGATCTTAATCAATTTTTATTGTTATTGCTCATTCAAATTAGTATTAATATTCATAAACCTCCTTGGTGCAATTTCAACTGATATGTTGTTATGGACAACATTAGTGGGAATCTGTTGCTCCATCAATTCTTCCAAAGGATCTCCCTGTGCTTCATTATCTAAAACAACTTTTAACATTTGACATGTTGGGTTGCTTATAATGGCTGGATTGATAATGAATCTACCGATTACAAAATCTTCTAGTTGGTTCTTGAGTCTGAGAGCTTCTTCCAATGTGAGAGGAGATCATAGATTATTTTCTGGATATCTAGGTGGTGGCAACTGTTGATGTATGATAGGTGGACCTGGTTTAGCTGGAGGATACATGATAAGGTTCTTTGTAGAACTTCCTCTAGCAATAGTCATGTTGTCTGTGCGACATCCTATGTATGCATCTGTTGTTGTGAGACATGGTCTTCCCAACATCGATGGGTGTCCATCAAGTCCACTTCTTGGGTTGATAACGAGGAAATCAATCGGGTATTCCCAAGAATCGACTGAAATTGCTATATCTTGTACTGTGTCGATTGGTTTAACTACTGATCTATCATTCAATTGTAACATAATTGAATTCGGTTCGAAGGAGGTGAAACCCAGAGTGTTACAGGTCTTGATGGTTAGGATATTAATGGCTGCCCCTAAATCCACTAGTGTATTTGGAAAAAAAAATCCTTGAATATGCATTGTTACTATGGGATTCCCTGGTTCTACATACTTGATCAACTCCTTCTTTCCTAGAATAATATCATACAAGGCTCCTTCCACGTGAACAATTGATGGATTTTTAGTTTTCTTGAGAGGCTTCTTCCCACATAATTCCTTAATTGTCTTTGCATAAATTGGTATGTATTGCAGAGCCTGTAGGAGTGGAATCTTAACATAGATATTCTTTAGTTCCCCTACAATATCAAAGTTAGGATATACAATTGGTTTTGCTATAATCATCCTTTTGGGAAACGTGGGAGGAGTAATCATGTCCTCATCAGGATTCTGTTGCTCGACTGTGTTTCCCCCCTACTCTATTTATTTCGTTATGACCATTGTTGAGGGTGTTATTGCTGGTAGTATATTACTTTCATTCTCCTACTCTTGGTGAATGTTACTTTCTTCAGGAGAAATATTGTGCCCTAACCTCAACCGGAGTTCGTTGCACCCTACAAAGTTAATTTCCCCTTCCAAATTATCAATAATTTGCACAAGTTGGGCTGGTCTATTATTAGGATTTGGGTTGGGTTGAGATAGTAATTGAGGGCACATTTGAGTTTGAGGGTTCTGGGTAATTGGAGTGGAGATTTCAAAGTGGGTTGAGCTTGAGGAGCCATCCCCATGGGTTGATTGGTCATCCCCATGGGGCACTGCCAGTTTTGATTCCAATTGGGGCCTTGGGAAGCTGTGTTAGTCCACTGTGAAGGATAGGGGTTATTATTTTAATTATGCCACGATGGGGTAGAGTATTGCAAGTTAGGCCAGGTGGAATTTGGAGTTGGGTGATTTGGCTAGGTGGGATTTGAAACTGATTGATTTGGCCATGGTGCAATAGGATATTGCTGGAACTGCCAGGTAGGGTTAGAAAATGGTTGGAACTTCCATGTGTTTACAGAATTATGCTACTAACCATACTACCCAAAAAATAAAAAGGAAGGATCTTATAGCATAACTGGGGGACGAGCTTGCCACTGGTGATGTTGAGCCATCAAATATACCGGTTATGTTTCCTCTTCCGCTTCTTTAAAGACAAATTTTATCCCTGGGAGTGATGTACATTGTTTTGTTGCATGTTCCTTGGCACAGATGGCACAAACCCAAACCACATCCAAGGGACATTCCCTTATACCATGATTCTTTCTGCATTGGTGGAAAAATATGGCCAAGGACTGTTCTACTTCTTCTTGTTTCTGTTTAGCCTGCAGAACATCCAATTGTGTAGTCAGAGTACTCAAAATGTCAGTTTTGAAATTCTCTAACAGATTACCAACTTCTGCTCGGGTGACACCCCCGCTAGTAATGTTGCTATTTCTGGTGAGGGGAGCCCTCATTCCTGATCTGGTTCGTGTACTTCCATGTGAACACCTGATGCATAATTAGATAATGTTATCATAAGTTTCTTGATAAATATCACCTTTCCCCATTAAATTCAATGTTTCTACCCATTCATCTTTAATACCTTTTATCAACGTGGCTTTAAGAACCTCACCTGGTAGTGTACCGTAAGGTGATCTTTGCAAATTATATTGAAACCTTTCAACATATTCTTATAGTGTGTCATTATATTTTTCATTCATTTGAAATATTTCATCTTTTAGATCCATGGTTCTATAGTATTCTTGATATTTCGTCAAGAAGTCTTGTTTCATTTCATCCCATGAGTTTATAGTTCCTCCTCCTAATCCCATAAACCAGCACAAATCTTCTCCTTTCAAATTGGAAGGGAACAACTTTAGTTTTTGGGGTTCAGAGGTGTAATCATAACCTCTACATAGGACATAAAATTCAAATAAGAATGCATCAGGGTCCTCTGAGATCAGTCCATGAAAGGTTGGAAGATTATGTAATGGGATGGATTTCATTGGGGAATTGGAAACTGACGCAACACCCCTACCTCAGCAGGCTCTGCGTGACCTCCCGGTCTAAGGATCATTCTAAATCTCCCTTGAACCGAAATGGATCCTTGATTCACAGCTGGAATATTCAACACGTATAACCATAGGTCTTTCTAGGCTTTACGCCTGCGCAAACAAGCACAAGGCATGAACCTCCAGTCCATGCGAACAACTGGCATGACCACAACCTTTACCTGAAAAAGTGTTCTGATTTTGTGACTTCACGATTTCCTTTGTTGAGATCTCTCTGACTCCTTCAATCCCTGAAACCCCGAAATGGGATAACGCATCCTTTAACTAGTTCTTCCCTTATGCTTCACCCATGTGACCTCATCATGTCCCGGGGTCCACCTCCGAGCACGTCGGGATTTCGTGACTCGTGAGTTCATGATGAAACCTCTTCTCCCTTTCCCGAAGTCCGAACTCGTGACTTCTTCGCTATAGATCAATGATTCAGGTCTTTCTACGATTTGACGGTCCAAATTGTATCAGAATTTCGCGTATCGGGATTTCGTAATTCAAGACCTCCAAGTCACGACCTTCTCCACACTCTAGCTCCCGAAATGATGAAATCCAAAATCACAAGATCAATGACTCATGTTGATACAGATCTAATGATGACTATCCCTCCTGAACTTGTGAGTATTGAAAGACACTCAACCTTAACTTCTCCACTGGTCCACCGGATCCAATGGGCCACGACGAGTCGATAATTCTCCTTTTTAGAATTTCAACCGTCCTTTCGAGTTCTCGATACTCCTAGTCAGATAAATCGGTGCCTCCTTATAAGCTTGATTTCTGCGAGGTGACTTCATCCCTTATCTTCCTTTGAATGCTTCGAAGTCTCTATCTCTCCTAATCTTAGTTCCTACTACAAACTCAAGGATTCCAAGGGATTATGCCCGCACTCCTTGCGATATTCATGATAAACTTTGATTATCTGAACTCTTCCAATCCTACACACTCCTTGCGACAATAGCTCTTAAACCACTCACTGGGTTGGAAAAGTCTAAGACTTCAAGTCGCCTGCACACACTTTGCATGACTTTGTGCTATAATTTCACTCCTGTTGGTATGAGAACAACAGTATCTCTCCTGAGATTTTATGAGGTGAAACTTGGAATCTTGTCAACGCACCCCTTGCAGACCTTCGCTTCACTCCTTGCAGGAATTCTCAGGACGGGAAATAATTGAAACTCATACTCTTCCTCTCACAGACTTCATACATTCAACATGAAATCATACATACACACAAAATTGAAACAAATGCATAACAGAGCATATAAGAAAACTATAAACATACCATTCAATAGATGTAAACATAATTCATAACACCATGAGTTTGGATCAAAGCTTTCTTATATTAGTCCAAGGGCATCTGTACATGGTTTCTATAGCAACAACTATCTGCTTATACCATCTTCTACAATCTATCTTCTTCTCTACTCTCTTATTCTTCTTACTTTTACAGATCTTACAATGACCATGAGAATAATCCTACAATACAATACATATGATGGAGCTTTCTAGAGTTTTCCCTCCTACAACTCTAAGCTATCAAATCGAAATAAAGACTACAACTACTTTATATTTATTACAATAAATGCCTCCAACCAACAAATAAGAGCACCCGCTCATGATCTGCATTACAATATTCAAACCATAAAAGACAACATATATTTTATAGATATTACATTAATGCTTCATCCTTTCAAATTCAAAAAATTCTCAAAACACATGTTGGTGCATATCCAACTGTCCTTCCTCTTTTGTGTTTGCTTTGCTGGCGATTCTCCTGCATCATACTCCTCTGGATGAAAAATTCATGGACTCTTGTTCATGAGATCCTGCACTGCCTGTCCATGTTTTTGAATTTCCACTTTGCTTTCCCAATTGACATCTTCAATTAGTGTCCCTTCCACTTTACCAAGTATTCAAAATACATCTTTCTCCAGGTATTCTTGCTAACTCTCGGATCAATGATCTTTTCCATCTGTGTCTTTTCAACTACAGGCAACTGTTTGACCCACTGAACTTATTTTTGATCTTTTGGTCCTCTTGATCCATCTTCTCTATAAGGATACATATCCACTACATTAAATATGGGTGATATTTCAACTACATCTCACAATTCTATCTCATAATCATTTGCCTCAAAATTTCTTATTATTTTACACGACCCTGTCTTTTTCATTTTTATCTTATTATATGTTTCCCTTGGGAATATTTCCTTTGTTATATGCGCTAATACTAAGTCTCCCACTTCGAATTGAATCTCTCTTCGGTACTGATCTTCTATGTGCTTATATTCTTAGTTGGAACTCTGCAACCTCTCTTTAATCTTGTTGTGAATCTCTTGCATCTCTGCTGGAAAATATTCCGCTCCAACAATTATGAACTCATTATGTTCTAAGTCCCTCAACTCAAATACGCCTCTTGGCTTCATTCCATACATTATCTGGAATGGGATTTGTCCTATGGTCCAGTTAGGTGAGTCATTATATGAAAATTCCGCTTGCGGTAGAATCTGATCCCACTGACTATGATGTTCAACTACTAAACTCCTCAACAAAATTCCCCAAACTTCTATTTAATACCTCAGTCTGTCCATACGTATGAGGGTGATATGATGAGCTAAAAAATAATTTTGTCCCCAACTTCTTCCATAGTGTCCTCTAGAAATGACCAACAAATTTGGTATCTCTTTCTGAAATAATGTCCCTGGGTAAACCATGAAGTCGAACAACTTCTCTGAAAAACAGGTTTGCAATGTGTGTTGCATCACTGGTTTTCTGACATGGAATGAAATGTGCCATTTTGGAAAATCTATCGACTACCACAAATATCGAATCACAACCTCTCTGTGTCCTTGGCATTCCTAACACAAAATCCATGCTTACTGCGTCCCACAACCTCTCTGGTACTGACAATGGTTGATACAATCTTGTATTCTGTCTTTTTCCCTTTGCATGTTGGAAAATTCTACATCTGTTCACAAATTTCTTGACATCTGTCCTCATCCCTAGCCAATAATACAAAATGTTCAGTTGCACAAAATTGTTTTCATGGCCGAAATGTCCAGCCAATCCGCCACTATGTTTTTATTTTAGAAGATTCTCTCTCATGGAACTCTTTGAGATACACAACTAATTTCCTTTGAATAATAATCCATCCTGAATTAAATATTCAATCCATTGGCTTATGTCTCTCAGAACATGATTCTCACATGCTTCATAAGCGTCCTTGAAATTTGAATCATCTCAGTACATGTCCTTAAGGCTATCAAAACCTAATGTCTTCACACGAAACTCCTGCAGAATAAAACATTTCCTGCTCAATGCATCAACAACCTTGTTAGTAGTTCCAGAAATGTGTTTTATAACAAAAGTAAATTTATTCATAAATTCAACCCATTTTGCATGTTTCTGGTTCAATTTCTCTTGTCGGGTTATGAATTGTAAATCATGGTTGTCTCTATACAAGACAAACTCTTTCAAAACCAAGTAATGCCTCCATTTCTACAGTGCCTGTATGATTGCATAAAACTCTTGATCATACGTGGAATGTTTCATCTTGGCATCATTTAGCTTCTCAGTGAAGTATGCAATTGGTCTATTGTCTTGACTTAAGATTGCTCCGATCATAAATCCACTTGCATCACATCTCACTTGAAATGTCTTACTAAAATCTGGAAAAACCAAATCTGGATGTCCAGTTATCTTCTCCTTTAACAACTTGAAACTTTTCTCTGCTTCCTCTTTCCAATGAAAATATTTATGTCTTTTCTTGACTGTGTCCATCATTGGTGCAAAAATTCCACTGAAATTCCTGATGAAATTCCTTTAAAAACTGGCTAATCCATGGAAGCTTCTGACTTCAAAGATATTCCTTGGCGATGGCCATTCTTCCATGGATTTTACCTTCTCAGGATCCATCTGTTACGAGGTAAAAACTCTTTATGGCTAGGGTTAAACCACAAAAGCTAGGTATGACTGCAGAAATCAACTCAATTCCAACATATGTTGTATAAAATAATGTGAAAGATAAGAAAGAGGCCTACCTCAATCCAACATTTGATGGTGTTCCACTGTTGAGCACTTCGACCCAAAGATTTATACCTGCAATAGGTTCTTAACAAACAATCAGAGTAAATATATAGTGATGATATAAATGGGTTAGCACATTAGATAGCATAATCCATCAATAAACATTACAAACATGCCCATGGATAATAATCATACATTTGCAATATACCAATAGGATGGGAAAGGAGTATTTCTATTAATAATTGATTAGTAGAAGTGACAACATTACAGACTTCCGTGTCGGCACAGTTCAAAACCAAGAAACCAAGTTCCTTCCAACTAGGCCTCCACCACTTCAATCCTCCACCAAAGGCAAGCTCACAAGAGAGAGTCATTGAGGTTATCTCAACAATAGGGAAAAATCTTGGGGGATGAACACTCTGTTCAGACTTGAGGGACAAAGGGATGCAGACTCAATATGAAGTAATTTCTCCAGAGTAACTTTTCTCTCAAAGTTGAATGTTTTCTCCTCTTTTCCATAGCTTGAAATTGTTCTTTTATAGCCTTCAGAATGCAACTGAAGGGTCGAGTCAGAACATTTCCAGTCTGTGGAAGGCCAAGGATCAGAGATATTCTATCGTGACATGGAAACCCGACCTCATTTTGGTATTTTCTGGCACAAATCCCGATGTACATAGGTTGTAGTGGAGCAGCCAGTGTATACGCATCTTGAATAACTGATAGGGAGCATATATGTGGAAAAATGTATATTTTTGGCTCTGGATTCATCAAAAAAGGGATGAAAAGTTTGCATAGGGAAATGGAAAAAGGCCCTCTGTGAAATATAGCAATGGTGAGACAAATATCACTATAACAGATGCCCCCTAATGTGTGAGATCAAAGGAGTATATGTGATGGCCAAAATACATTATAAATAACCTAGAAGTGGAGTGGTAGAGAACCTTTTGGATGAACTCAATTGCTTAACACATTATGTACTAAATTTGCATACATGGCTGCCAAGAATACAATGCAGATCCATGTGGAAAATATACCAAACAAGTGTTCATTTCCATGAATAAGAAAATACGAATGCGGTTGTATGCCAAAAGTTGTCATAGTCATGAACAAGGCCCAGTGAAACCAGTCTCAAAATCAATCTGAAGATATTTGTATACCATGATGTACAATATGATATCCCATGATCACTAAAGTTGAATAGGTGCTGGTCCAATGAAAGAGAAGCAACAGCTCAGGAAAGCTGCGACCACATAGTGATGTCTTCAAGTCTTCTACACAATTTGCCAAGGTGCAAGTATATATCATGTGAAAAAAGGAGTTGAGGTCTAACATGATGAGACATCGTTTGATTACCGGTCATTGAGGTATACCGTTAACAAACACGAGACAACCTACCAATAATGAAAGTAGGTATCAAGGCACCGAGTACATTTATACAAGTGTGAATAAAGGATTTGGTGTCAAACACTTGAGAAATTAATTGATCAGGAGACATTGATGTATTCCCATCTCTCAATGGCGAGAGATCTTGCCACTAATGACTGCAAGCCTCAAGGCACTCACGAAATTCTAGGTACCATATCTAGAATAAATGATATGAATTTGATGGAAAGAGACCCACTAAAAGGAGAGCATTAAGGCATCTCTAATAGGTCATCATGAGGAACAAAGAAGGAGATTCATGATTTGGTGTAGATCATACGAAGAAAATGTTCACGAACCAATGACCCTGTGCATCTTTCGCGTGTACCAAATGTAAGCAGTACACGAAAAATACCCTCTGAATAACAACCAATGATGAAAACTGCTGACAAAGGCAAGGAAACCACCAATAAGGATAATGGAAACCAATACACTACATGAATCCCAAAGTGTGAATAAATGTCTTTCCATCAAACACAAGGGAAACCACCCAGTCAACGACCAATGATGAAGTGTCGATTGTTGGGTTCAAGGTGACCTACCAATGATGAAAGTAGGGCCAGGGTGCATAATAAGACCATAGCATCATGTGATTCTGAGACAAGTTGAGGGTATGGCTATTACACATTATTTTTATCACCCTTATGACCATTAATGATGTAAACCTATATGTTTCCTTCAGAGGGGTCAGTGGCCTGAATTCCCGAAGAAAGAAGGGAGAAGAACTTTCCCTTAGAGAAGAAGTTATATTTTCCTTTGTAAAAGCCCTATTAAGGAGGATTTCCACAGGCTGCTATATACACAGGGTGTGGAAATGCTCGATTTCCACAGGTTGCACTATAGCTAGGCTGTTGAGTTTCCGCATGTTGCACTATAGCTAGGGTGCGACGGCTTTCGTACATGGGAAAAACGAGTGTCTTCTCGATTCTTCTAGAAGGAGAAGTTTCTATGGTGAGGTGGCCTCCAAATGGTTTGGATCTCACTCGCTTTCATGATTTAGTGGGATCATCCTAACCTCCTCACCTTATCCTCTTCAACTTATAAAAGGAAAGGAGCTCTCATGGAGAAGATTAGTTGGATTGAGCTTAGGAAACTTATGTTGGATTTGCGCTTTCCTTTGTCAAGATAGATTGTGAGTAGCTATCATAACCATGGTCTCAAAATCCTTGGAGCAAGAAGTGTGTGGGAAGTAAGGAACTGTTGGAAGGAACCTGACAACATCAAGGCATCTGGTTGTATCTTTCTTCCTCATTATATAATACAGTGGCATGTTTCTATCCCATAAAATCATTATCATTTTATTACATGACTCCTTGATCACATGTTTAGGTTTTCATTGAATCTACTTTTGTTTCTTTCACTTTGGTTGGTTTGTGTCATTGCAGATTTGATTTCACAAGAGCACTGGAGTGAAGCAGGGAAAAAAAAGATATAAGGAAGCGATATCTAAAGGTATGTCATCCATTCCTTCTTTGGTAGTAAATTCAATGATTGTAACTTAGGGAAAGTTTCATGTCCTGTCTTGTTTTGTTCTAGATCTAGGTGGATCTAGGGAGATTAGTTTATGTTCGCATTTACCGATTTATCCGACAAAAAAATTGGTGATTCCACTAGGGAACATATTGTTTTCCTAGTTTTTCTTTCTTTCTTTCTTTGATTGCTTGTTTTCTGTTTTCTGAGTCACCACGAGATCCATTTTGACTCTTTGATTATCTGACTTCATTGGAAAACCTTCTTAATTTTTAATTTTTTCCATTTTTGTTTGATTTTCGCACCCTGCTTTGAGGGACAGTGTGACAACTTGGGATTTATACACCCTACCTATTTAGACAAGTGAGGAAACCCCACACCCTACCTATTTATACAAGTGAGGAAACCCCACACCCTACCCATATATGGCCTGCAGGGATCAAGTATTTCCGCACCGTGTTAGTCTACAGCCTGCAGAAATTGTGAAAATTTTGATTTTTGATGGTCTTTTCCTTACCCAGACCTTGGATTTGGTTTTGAAGTGAATTGTTGGGTTTGTTTACAGTCTACTTGAAAAAAATTGAATCTTCTTTCAGCCATCTTTGCCTTATTTTTGCTTTGTTTTCTTTTGAAATATTTGGTCTCTTCCTTTGAGTGTCTTTCAGTTACAAAGCATCATTTTTTCTTTAGAATTGTTTGGTGAAAGAACTTATTTTTCTTTTATTGAATAATTCATGTTAAAAGAGAAAATTTGTTTGGGTTGCTTTGTTTTATATAGATATTCTATTGCTTTTAGCTATCTTTAAAAAAAAAAAATTAATTTCTTTCTTTATCTTAGTTTAGGGACATCCTTGCATTTGAAGTAGTAGAATTGCATGATTGGGGGGGAAACGAATCATGTATTGGTGTACAGTCTCTTTGTATCATTTCTTAAAGATATTGATATTGATGAGTTTAGTAAAATTTTGAGACATTGTACATTTGGGAATGATAAATGTTTTCTCCTTCTCATAGCATAGCTTTCATTGAAATGAAAAGATTGCATCTTCATCTATTTTCATAACTTTCGAGTCGGTCAAAACACCATATTGTCCATGCCATCTTCATTTTGAGTAACAACAACCTTAAAATAAAGCGCTTATAAAAATTGATTAGACATTTTGTATTTTATGGTAGAAAACCTACATTAGATTAGTTGTAGGGCTTTGGAATAGGTGTGAAAGATAACTTTCCAAAGCTAGAAACAAACATAGAATCTTGAGTTAGGGAGCGGTAAATCCACTTATTACATTTTGTCCTTGGAAGCCCTTCTCACACAAGGGTCAATTATGAGGTCGGATTGAGACTGGCAGAGTTACTCACCTTGCTTTGTTGGTCTTGGTGTAGAGATTGGGCGTATGATGGGGGTCGCTTGAAAGGTATACCCACAAGGATGAGTGGAAGCCTTTCAAGCTGATTTCGGGCTAGATACCCTACCCTTGCACGTGGTTCAGACTGTCAATTGTTTCCCCAAGAATCACTGTAGTAATTGGTAACCTTAGTGGCCTATCTCTTTAGGTTCTTTACACGAGGTGAATATGGAGGGGCAATTCTTCACGGTACCTAGAATCGACAGTGGCCAAACTCACTCGGGCTCCTTGGAGGGTATACCCATGTTTGTGTGTGGGAGATTGCACCAGGGTGTAAGTCCGTTAAGCAGGTCGTCAATGTAACTTTTCCACCCACTCTATCTCATCCCCTTCTTACTTTGTTCCCACGATGTTGGATTTCATCACCAACTAATGTGCTCATTGTGAGAAGGTTTTGTTTGCTTGCTTGCTTACTAGATTTTTAGCTTGTGTTGTTTGTTTTCCCTAGTGGACTCTAGATTGGATATTGGTTTTAATGGCATCAGTTCCCGAAATGACCAATGAAGGAACCCATTTTCTAGGGGAACCTTTGTTTTTCCTTCTTACAGAAACATTGGTCCTCCTCATATCGCTACTTTGAGCCTTCCAGGTCTAACAATTGGATTACCGGTATGGTTGTTTTCCACTTAGGTAATCTCGAATGCAGTTAGTGCTTTGGTTGTAAGCACTTCCCCCCAAGAGCATCAACCTCATGTTGATCCTTCACCTTCTTCACCAATAAGATCTTCTTCACCTTCTTCACTTGCAAGGTCTTCTTCCGTTTCATCTTCTTCACCGAGTGAAAGATCTAAAGCTAGTAACCCAGTGGATAAGAAGAAGAAGAAAAGGAATATTAAGAAGAATAAAAATAAGAAAGGGTCCAAAATTCCAACCACTGTCATACATGTTGGAAAGAAATCAGTTACTGTTAATCATGCTGGGAGTGTTGACGATGTCAAGATCACCCAAAAAACCTGTAAGCTCAAGTACCCTTGCAGGCTCTGCAAGGGTAGCCATCTTCTTAAGGATTTCCCTGGTCTATCCAAGGTTATAGAATCATGGTATACACACCGTCGCTAACCCATGTCGTCATCCTCTGAACAACATGTTGATGAACTCTCGTCGACTAGTCAAGATACCGTTGGGAAGAAGAAAAGTAGAGCCAAGTTCTCATGTATGTTATGCAAAGGGCATCATCTAACTCACCTTTTCCCTGGTATGGATGAAGCCTCAAAATTCCTGGAAGACATGACTGGTTCCCAACCTCAACTTCCAGCTTCTTATCACAAGATTACTCTCAAACCACCTGTAGTTGATGGAATGATCAATTCAGTCCCTTCGTTGGTTGATCATGTAGTCAACCTGGTCACGTCCTTAGTCGAACTAGTTGGCCAAGTGGTTTATCCTATCCCATCCTCGGTCAATCCCACTCTCTCATTAGAGAGTGAAACCCAAGTGGTTGATCCGATCCAATCCTTGGTCGATCCCACTCTCCCGTTAGAGAATGAAACCCAAGTGGTCGATCCGTTTCCACCCGTCGACCCCATTCTCCCCTTGGAGAATGCGACCCAAGTGGTTGATCTGATCTCATCATCGGTCGATCCTACTCTCCCGCTAGAGAGTAAACCCGATAATACACACATTTTTCTTGTCGATACATACTCTACCATGCCAGGGGGTATTCCTCCTTCTCCCATGGGACCCCTCCAAGTA
>JZKD02S1732850.1:95217-118544 GCA_000966675.3 Picea glauca
TTCGACCCGTTGAAGATCCTAACCTTGGTTTTACCCAGGTTGATCATCAAATGCTGAAGATCATAGAAGAGATCTAAGGCATCCAACTGCCTCTATAACCCCTCTGGAGATGAGGGATACATACTCTACCATGCCAGGGGGTATTCCTCCTTCTCCCATGGGACCCCTCCAAGTAATGAGGCCATCTGTTTTGATTGGGGTGTGCTAACTGGACCTCGTCTTCCCTCTCACATTCCTTTCCAGATTATAGTGCAGGTTTGTGGTCGTGACGTTCCTCAGACAATGATAGATGAAGGTGCATCCATTAGTATTTTGTCCTCTCTTGCTTGGCAAGCTTTGGGTTGTCCTCATCTTGTGCCAGTTACACAAAATCTGTTAGCTTTTAATAGAAGAACCAGTCAACCTTTAGGGACCCTTCCTTAGTTTCCTATGACTTTGGGAGGGAAAAATGTCTTTATTGATGTCATGGTAGTCCAAGATCCCTTGGATTTCCATTTACTCCTTGGGAAGGATTATGTCTATGCCATGAAATCTATTGTGTCCACTCCTTTTTGTGTAATATCTTTCCCTCACGATGGAAGAATTGTGACTATCGATCAAATTTCATTCATCGGTCCTAACTAGATTACATCCCTAAAAGATTTGTATATGTAGACGGTATCGCCCCCGCCACATGTTAATTATGTGGCGTTGTCTCCCATGACTTCAACTTCTGATGACTTGGATCCGGTAGTTGACATGGTGATCTCTTCAGCAGAGCTATTGGAGTCTGATCTTCTTACCCCTATCGCAACCCTCGACATGGGTTCCTTCCAGAGTGTGTTTCTTCTGTCAAGTGAAGATCTCTTGGAGGCCATGACTAAGTTTTGTCCCTTGACATGGTGTCCTTCTAGAGCACTTCCCTCTTGGAATCCATGATCAAGAAGAGTGTTGAGCATGGTTTTCTGATTTCAAGATCGTTAAAAAATGAAACCAGCTATGAGGATAGTTTTTTGCATCTCTGTAGCAACCTCGTTAAATAATGAAACCGATCTTATGAGCATAGCTCCTATTTCTATGTCAAGCTCATTAAAAAATGAAACATAGGTCTAGGGACTGAACCTAGAGTAATGAGCATAGTTCTTATTCCTGTGTCAAGCTCGTTAAAAAATGAAACAATTTCCCCTTCTTTGTTTGAGTCAAGTCCTTTGTCTAGTATTTGAAGCTTCGTTTCATCCACATTTGTAATTGGAAGAATCGAAGCTTGGGGGGAAATGCCTTGAGCCTCTGGACTTCATGCTAAAGTTGAGCCGCTATCTTTTTAAGTTGGGGGTAAGTACCAACCATCCCTGTGTTATGCGTTGGGAAGTCGCAAGCATAGTTTCTACTTTGGTTCAAGCTTGTGTAAAAATGAAACCATCTACCTCAAGAATAGTTTCCTCTGGTTCAAGCTTGTGTAAAAATGAAACCAGTTCCAAGCATAGTTTTGGCTAGTTTTAAGCTTGTGTAAAAAATAAAACCTATCCCAAGCATAAGTTTTGTTTTGTTTTAAAGCTTGCATAAAAATGAAAACAATCCCGAGCTTATTCTTTGTTCTTTCTCATGCTCATAAATACATGAGAATAAGTTACCGAGCTTATTCTTTGTTCTTTATTGTGCTCATAAATACATGAGAATGTAACCAAGTGTAATTTTATCACTTTTTCAGACTCATAAAGGTTATACGAAAAAGGAACCCCTTGGAGTTTCCTTTAATCTCTTTTCAGACTCTCTAAACATGAAAATATTGTCAAGCGATCTTGTTCTTTTCATGCTCGTTAAAGTATTTGAAGAAAACATATGTTGAGAGATAGTTGATCTCTTTTTCGGTCTCATCAAACTACTTTATGAAAAAGGAACCGAGAGAGTTCTCTTTAAGTGTTTTTCAGACTCTCTAAACATGAAAAACCCTTGAGTTTTCTTTATTTGGACTCGTAAAACAAACATCAAAAGGCCCATATGGGATTGAACCACTCCTTCTTAGGGTTCGTTAAACATACTCCAAGGGACTCGTCTGAAGGATGAGATTACAGTTCAAGCATATGTTATCCTCCTCGAGCTTGTGTAAAAATAAAGAGGTACTCGCCAGAAACGGCGGGGGAAAAATTGGGAAAGAAATGTGTCTAAACCTATATTCCATGGAAGAGTCGCTTTTGAACATGACACCCTTTCACTTGCTTTGTGTCTAGGTTGGAAAATCCACTTGTCTCTTGATCATACTCCTTTATAAGATTACAAATTGGTATGTGATCCCTGTCATTGAGTCAGTGTTTCCAAAATAGTTGTTGTGTCATCAATATGTTCAAAGAGAAGTTCAACCCTGAAATCCTTCTATTGTGTCGGCCATTTCTGTAGTCTTTAAGCCTTCTATTGTGTCGGACATTTCTGCAGTCTTTAATCCTTCTATTGTGTCGACCATCCCTGAGTCAGTCCTAAATCACTTGTTACTCTAATCTACTTCAAATCATGTTACATGTTTCGTGTCATTGATGTGGGATACATTAAGGCCCTCCTGTGATGATTCTTTTCCTATCGACTTCAACTCATTATCTAGGAATTAGACTTAGAAACTAATTGGTACCTTGGAAATTCCATGCCTCAATGAAAGGTTTCCTCTCGACAGTGGGTTTTCATTATTGACCCCTGATCGAGAGATTCTATCGAGTGCTCAACTTCAGTTCATTTATTCGCATTCGTTGGATTGTAATAAGGTACCTTGGGAGTCATTGACATTAATGGTGATTTCCCTCGCACTTGTTAATGATATTCATTAATGACCAGTAATCAAGTGGTTTCTACCATGTTTGACTTCAACACCTGTAATCGCATGGTTAGATTCATACTATAGAGCGGTGGAGATGAAGACCCTAGATCTTTTCTGATAGATTCAGGTTACGTTGGAGTATATTCAGTGTACTGTTACATAGATCCACATTGTATTTCTCGTGGCTATGTTCAAATTTGAGTCTTTAACACATAGATCCACAATGTATTTTTGGTGCTATGTTCAGATTTGAGTCATAATGGCATGGATCCACAGTGTATGTTTGGTGGCCATGATCTATCTTACTTGACATGGATATTTTCATTCCGTCATTTATGTTTTGAGTCATTTGTATTCTGAGTATGGGAATTCCTACCTAAGTGTTGATATATTATTTTACTATATTTCCTTGTTTGTTGGCAGGTTTTCGACCGACATGTTCATTGTTCCCTACACACACTCGAAAAAGTATTTTAACTATCACTCTGTTCTAACTTAATACTTTGGGGGGCTCTCTGTTACACATTATTTTCGTCACCCTTATGACTGATAATGATGTAAACCTACCTGTTGACTTCAGAGGGATCAGTGGCTTGAATTCCTGAAGAAAGAAGGGAGAAGAAATTTCCCTGAGAGAAGAAATTATATTTTCCTTTGTAAAAACCCTGTTAAGGAGGATTTCCACAGGCTTCTATATACAAAGGGTGCAGAAATGCCTGATTTCTGTAGGTTGCACTATAGGTAGGTTGCAGAGTTTTTGTAGGCTGCACTATAGCTAGGGTGTGGCGGCCTTCGTACGTTGGAAAAAAGAGCGTCTTCTTGATGCTTCTAGAAGGAGAAGCTTCTATGGTGAGGTGGCCTCCAAATGGTATGGATCTCACTCTCTTTCATGATTTAGTGAGATCATCCTAACCTCCTCACCTTATCATCATCAACTTATAAAAGGACAGGAGCTCTCATGGAGAAGGTTAGTTGGATTGATCTTAGGAAATTTATGTTGGCTTTGAGCTTTGCTTTGTCAAGATAGATTGTGAGTAGCTATCAGATCCATGGTCTCAGAATCCTTGGAGCAAGAAGTGTGTGGGAAGCAAGGAACTGTTGGAAGGAACCTGACAACATCAAGGCATCCGATTGTATCTTTCTTCCTCATTATATAATACAATGGCATGTTTCTTTCTCGTAAAATCATTAGAATTTTATTACATGATTCCTTGATCACATGTTTAGGTTTTCATTGAATCTACTTTTGTTGCTTTCACTTTGGTTAGTTTGTGTCATTGCAGATTTGATTTTACAAGAGCACCGGAGTGAAGTAGGGACAAAAAAGATATAAGGAAGAGATATCTAAAGGTATGCCATCCATTCTTTCTTTGGTAGTAAATTCAATGACTGTAACTTAGGGAAAGCGTCATGTCCTGTCTTGTTTTGTTATAGATATAGGTGGATCTAGGGAGATTAGTTTATATCTGCATTTACCGATTTATCCGACAACAACGACCGACATGCAAAGTCAATATTTCTGAGGAGTGCTCGACGCAGTTTGATAGATTTCCTTTGAACAAGAGCATGAGACATGGTGGACTCCGGTAACATAGACTCAATGATGTGACTATTATATGCAGAAGTCATCAATAATGTTCTCTATAGGGATTGGAAGAGTAACCAGTCGGTAGAGAAAACTCTGTAACTAGATCAACTTCCTAAGGCCATGCTAAACCCAAAATTATGATGATGCAAGGACTCAATAACTTTGTGCTCTGTTCAAAGGCGACACGACTACTACCAATTACAATATAGCACTCCCTTTCCGCCCGTCCTTTTTTTTTCATAACAAATGAATGCTATGATACAGAGAAGGGAACGAGTGTCGCAAGTAAGAAAAACTAGTTCCAACGGTGGAACATACCTATGATCAATGCAGGGGAATGCATGCGGGAGATGGACACTCGGGGTGATGTTCCCTCTAGGGTATAGGGTGTCAAATTGCGAAGGCTAAAAACAAGGCTCTGCTTGGTCGAGGATGCAAAAACTGCTTAGGCAATGGTTTATAACGCAAAGCGAGAACTGACTAAAGGCTCAATACTGCAAGTGAGGGCATGAGATGCAATAACAACTTAACGCCAATTTTTTTTCTTTTTTATGTCTTTTAGTCTACTTGGTGTGAAAAAGGGGTAAACTTGTGCCAAATAGACATCCTTTAAAATCCAATTTACGAGTATGAAAAAGACAATTTCACTCGACAATATTTTCTATTTTTGATAGCGAGTCAGAAAAGAGCTTAACTAAGACTCGTGACCTTTCAAATCCATTTTTAACGAGTGTGAAAGGGACAAATCACTCGACAATATTTTCAGCTTTTAAACGAGTCAAAAAAGAGCTTAATTAAGATTTGTTTTTCTGTCTTAATCAACGTGTAAAGGGGGAGGCCAAGGCTCTCGTCTCGATCTTCTACGGAAAGTCAGTATCTCACGGATAGATGACAAGAGATTAGGAAAACACAAGGCTCTCTAAGTCGAGGAGAAGAAAGTGATAACGGAGGATACAGTCTCCGTGATGGTTCAAATAATGTCTCTTAATGGAAAAGACATAGGTGGGGGAATGGGATGACCCATTAGATCATTCCAATCGAAGGGAACCTCGTCAAGACTTAGAGGGAGAGCATTCGGGGGAAGAATAAATATTTCTCATTCAGAATGGGGAGGATTTGGAATGTTGATGACATGACTGAAAGTTGTATCACTCTCTTTATGGGGAGTAGGATTGACCAGATATTCCACTGGTGTATCCACTTCTTCAATTATAGGTTGAAGAGGATGCATAGTAATGGGGGCAAGAGACACTTCACCCTTGACAAATGGGGCGAGGTCGGGAGAGGATTGTGTCGGTGGAACCACTGAGATGATCAAGGGATAAGTGGTGTGAGGAGAAACCACAGATGCATCATAATCTGAAGGGCTCTTGGGTGAGCCCCACACTTCTGGTATCTCGGTAGTAATCGGACACAAACGAGTAAGGTGACTACCTTTGCAAGTCCTGCAAAGGAATTTAGGCTTACATATGAGGCGTCTAGGATTCTC
Organism: Picea glauca; assembly: GCA_000966675.3. Lineage (NCBI taxonomy): Eukaryota > Viridiplantae > Streptophyta > Pinopsida > Pinales > Pinaceae > Picea > Picea glauca. The sequence continues at coordinate 101,077 of JZKD02S1732850.1, forward strand.
GATGTAACTAGTAGGGGAAAGAGATTCATCTCCTGTATGATGAATAGGGGCTGGAGATGTAACACGTCTATGATTCGGGGAAAAAATAATGGTGCCCCCGACATAATTGGTAGAGGTTGGGGGCAAGCTGTAGACATAGTTTGTAGAAAAAGTTGACCCATCTCCGACATGGCTGGAAGAGGTTGTGATGGAGCACCAGTATGAATGAAAATGAATGGGATGATGATAGATTGTGGCATTTGATTCCACGATCCATGGAAATATTGATTCTGAAAAATTGCAAGCTAGGCAGGATCTTGGTGTACCTCTTGCCCCAGCCCAGAAAAATGTTTGTTCACGCCAAAATGGTTCGAAGAGGTTTGGATGGGAATCGTCACTAAGGTCTGTGAAGAGACCAAGGTAGGATAAGGATTATTCGAGTGAGGATATATGGTTCCCCCTTGGGTCTCATAAAGAGGGTAGCCCGAACCATAAAATTGATTCTCCCCATATGAAAGACCTGGGGGTATTTGAGGACCTGTCATGGAAAAAGTTTTCGAAGGAATTGACATGGTGGATGAAAGATACATGGGTGGGGTGTAATAAGTGGGATAAGCACCCATATGAGTACTCGCTCTTGAAAGATCATAGCTAGTATTGGATCCATATAGGGGAAGGTTCCAACCTCCCATGGGGACATGACTCATATCAAACGAAGAAGTAGGCATTGGAGCCATGGCGTCCCCGGGTCCAATGCTAGGATTCATGTATGTGGGCTAGGGAGAGGGTTGCATGGGGGAAGGCATATCAACAGAAAAGTGGATAGAGACCCAAGGTGCAAACTGAGAGTTGTAGTTCTGCATACCATTGTAAAAAGAGGAAGAGTATGTCCCCATGAAATTAGAAGGTATCATGGGGTGGGTAGCAGTGAATGAGGGAGCAAAATAAACTCCACTATCCATAATGATGAAACCCACAATAGACTCTGAAGGTCAACTAGTAGTCAAAGAACATACCAAAAAGTCAAATGACCAATATGCATGCAAATGGGCTAAAGTGGCTGAGTGGCCTCCCTCGCTAAAGAAGGTATGTCTCATCCAAGAGGGACATGAGACTCCCCGCTAAAGTTTAGAGGTAACAAAATAAATTATAGGGGCCCTCGTGGGCTTAACAACCAGTCGGTCAGATCCCCCTGGAGAGGTAATCTTCCATAAAGGTTGTGTATTATCCGACCCTTATCTGACCCAGGGTACAAGCAGAATAACCCTTGCAAGTAACCTATGAGATACCTAAGTCAAGAAAATAACAAACCACTGTATAACTGATGCACAGGCGAGCATTCGTAAGTCCAAATCACCATATGGGCAGGGTAGCAAAGCCCAAAACCTTGAAAGCAACGCCTCTCACAAAGGTATGGGTACTAGAAAGATCCCAAAATACAAATAAATCCACAGAAATATCTCTAACACTAGGTGAGTATCCAAGGGTTATCCCTTCAACTGACTTCGCGTGACCTCATGATTAACTCTGGCATGAGAAAAGCCTCCTAATATTACCAATTATATAGTGGACTTCTCAACTCCCTGTATCAGACACATATGTTGATTTAATTGCCTTGGAAAAGTTTACTCACAAATTCCTATTCCAAGGCACTAAATCCTAGACTAGTTTGTGCACCCTAAAAAATAAAATCGTGACTAATCGATTTTAGTTTAAAGTATAAATTTTATTGGTCATGATTACTCAAAAAGGTATGGAAGAGAAACTCATGATGTTATGACTCTACAAGAAAATGGATATGAATATAATGCAAAGTCTATCTTTAACTTTTCAATGAATGATATGCTAATAAAAGAAATGCAATTTCCAATTTCAACTCTGCAATTCAGAAGTAAAATGTGATCTTTCACTAAATTATCTAAGCTAATGATAAGGGCTAAAAGACAAAAATGTTAACCAATGCAAAATGCCTATTTTTTTGTATTTTCAATATATTAAAGAGAAAATGCATGGACTGTAAAACAACCTGATATATAAGTTCTACTGTGTATAAATGAAATAACTCAACCAGAATACCAAGCAGCCAAGCAAACAGCCCATGGTTCAAGGACAACAAGGATGAAAAACAAAGAGAAAGACTATGCCCAAAAATTCAACTCCCAACAAGTTTCCTGTCAACCTAGAGAAACTCAACATGCACTACAAAGGTCTAAGAAGGCTCAACAATCCTCAAAACTCACCCAACAATCACTAAACCAAGAAAACAAGCAAAGGGAAGTGGCATACATGATTGTTCAGGAGAACAGAGCGTATATACGCATCCTGCAGTAAGACAACAAGCGTGTATACACGACTTTCTGGGAAAAAGGAGCATATATGATTTAAAACAAGGCCAGGCAAAGGCAAGAAGGATGAAAACTCAGACCTAGAGTGAACAAAATCTGTCAAGTAGTGATACAACAAGAAACATAAAGGAAAAAGAGCAATGCAGGAAGAAAACGTACTTCAACCCTTAGAAGGAAGATCTATCCCCAGTGGAGTCGCCAATTCTATTACGAGGGAAAAAATCTCTATGGCCAAGGGTAAACCACAACAGACAGGTGTGACTACAGAAATCAACTCAATTCCAACATATGTTGTATAAACTAATGTGCAATATAAGAAATAGGCCTACCTCGATCCAACGTTTGATGGTGTCCCACCGTTGATCACTTCGACCCAAAGCTTTATACCTACAATAAGTTCTTAACAAATGAGCAGAGAAAATATATAGTGATGATATAAAGGGGTTATCACATTAGATAGTATAATCCATCAATAAAAATTACAAAGATGCCCATGGATAATAATCATACATTTGCAATATACCAATAGGACAGAAAAGGGGTATTTCTATTAATAATTGATCAGTAGAAGTGACAACATTACAGACTTTCGTGTGGGCATGGTTTGAAACTGAGAAACCAAGTTCCTTCCAACTGGGCCTCCGCCACTTCAATCCTCCACCAAAGGCAAGCTCACAAGAGAGAGTCAATGAGGTTCTCTCAACAATAGGGAAATAGCTTGGGGGATGAACACTTTGTTCAGACTTGAGGGACAAAGGGATGCAGACTCAATATGAAGTAATTTCTCTAGAGTAACTTTTCTCTCAAAGTTGAATGCTTTCTCCTCTTTTCCATAGCTCGAAATTGTGATTTTATAGCCTTCAGAATGCAACTAAAGGGATGAGTCAGAACATTTCCAGTATGTGGAAGGCCAAGGATCAAAGATCTTCTTTCGTGACATGGAAACCTGACCTCATTTTTGTATTTTCTGGCACAAATCTTGATGTACGTGGGCTGTAGTGGAGTAGCCAGCGTATACACATATTGAATAAATGATAGGGAGCGTATATGTGGAAAAATGTATATTTTTATCTCTAGATTCATCAAAAAAGGGATGACAAGTCAGCATAGGGAAATGGAAAAAGGCCCTCTATGCAAGATAGAAATGGTGAGGCAAATCTCACTATAACACCATCTTCAACTCATTCAAAGAGATCACAAAACATAAATAAAGAATCTCTTTCTTCATGAAGATGATTTCTTCAGATTTATCAACAACTTCTCTTGATGCAACCTCCTCATCACTAGAGTTAGGTGTCTCAAATGTTCCTCCTCAGTCTTACTGAAGATCACTATATCATCAATATACACAATTACAAACTTTCCAATGAAATCCTTCAAGACTTTGTTCATTAATCTCATGAAAGTACTTGGCGCATTCGTCAACCCAAACGACATGAAAAGCCATTCATACAACCCTTCATTCATCTTGAATGATGTCTTCCATTCATCACCTTCCCTCATCCTAATATAATGATATCCGCTTTTCAAATCGATTTTTGAAAAAAACTTTGCTCCACTCAAGAAATTCATCAGGTCATCCATCCTCGGTAAAAGAAATCTATACTTGATGAGGATTTTGTTTATATCCCTCGAGTCTGTACACATTCTCCATCCACCATCCTTATTTGGACTTAACACTGTTGGTACAGTGCATGGACTCAAGCTTTCTCTAATCAACCCGTTGTCCATCAAACCCTGGACTTGCTTCTTGATCTCTTCATTCTCCTGTAGTGTCAATTTGTACACTACTTTGTTTGGTAAAATCACTCCCGGTATAAGGTCAATGTGATGGATTATACTTCTGATGGGTGGAAACGAACAAGGTAAATCATCCACCACTATATCAACGCAATTCTCAAGCATTTCCTGAATTTCCTCTAGTAGATCATCTATCAAAGTACTGGTCAAAATGATTTTAGGTTTTCTCACCACAACAAACTGCATGTCTTTTTCTTTCTTGACTTCATCCAGAAGTTCCTTCCCACTCATGAGAAGTATAGTGTTGCTTGTTTCTTCTTTCTCCTTCTTGTCTTCGATTGGAAGCAACATATGCGTCCTACCATTCTTCTCCAAGGTATCAGTGTTCTTTCTCCCATCATGAACAACATTTCTATCATATTGCCATGGTTTCCCCAACAAAATATGACAAACATCCATGGGAATAACATCACATAAGATATCATCTCTATATCCCCCTATCTTAAATTCAACTAAACATTGTTTAGTGACTATTACCTGATTTCATTTTTGCAACCACGAAACCTTGTATGGGCTCGGATGTGCAACTGTCTCCAATTCCAGCTTCTCCACCATTTTTGTGGATACTATATTATCTGTACTTCCACCATCCACTATCACCTTGCATACCCTATCCTTGGTCTTGCAAGTAGTTATGAACAAACTGTTCCTTTGGATTGGATTCTCCATCTCTTTCTCTGGCGTCAAGAGAACTTTCCTCATCATTAAGGATCTTCTTCCTTCTGCATCTTCTGCCTCAAGATTTCACCTTTGCGCTTCTAAAATGTGATATTCTCCTCCTCCATCCCGTTTTTTGTTGGGACATTCAAAAGAATTATGTCCAATCTTTCCATAGACAAAACACTTTATTTCACCACCTCTACCTCTTCCTCTTCCTCTGGCTCGAGGAAAAGTGTTCCTATTGGCATACTATCATCCTTGTGAGCTTACTCCCCTTTCTGAGTGGTTATGAGGTTTCTTTTCTTCATCCTTGGGCTTCTGTACTATGTTATGGGAGATTGCTTTGCCTCTGTTGTAACTTATACCTCTACCCCTTTGACCTTCCTTTCAGGCCAATTTTACTTCTGCCTTTGAAGCAATTTGATAAACATCTTTCACATTTCTGATTGTGACCATGCTCATATCATATTGAATTTCATATCTCAATCCATTCATGTATCTGGCGAATTTTTCATCATCACTCTCATGATGACTAGCTTTGATGTTGAGTCTGTAAAATTCCTCATTGTATTCCTTCACTGTCATCCCCTTCTGTCTCAAATTCTTCATTATTTGAAACATATTAATTTGGTAATCTCTGGGTATAAACATGGCTTTCATATTTTCTACCATTCTATCCCAGCTTTTAATTCATTGTTTACCTTTCAATGCCTATCAACATGCAGTTCATCCCACCACAATGTTGCATGCCATTTCAATCTAGTGACAACATGTTTTACTTTCTTTTCCTCTTCGATATCCTCATAATTGAAGTATTTATCCAAATATCTAAACCAATCTAGCAGCCCCTCAACGTCTAATTTTCCTTCATAGATCGGGATGTCCATTTCTTCTCTAGCCCCTATTCTCGCAACAACATTGAAAAGACGTTCCTCTACAACATCTTCGACTACAACTTCTTCTTCAGCTCCATCCTCATTTTCGCTTTCGACCTCATTGACATCTCCAGTATCAGCTATTCACCTCTGTGATTTCTCCATAACATCCAATCGAGCACACAGTTCTCTCATTTCCCTTTCCACGGCTGGATCGGGCATTGGTCTCTCTTGACGTCTTCTAGGCGACATTGTTTAAATCTATTCCACGCATAATTTAAATCACAACTTTCCTTTTGTCTTCTCTTGTTTACAAAAAACAATGATTGTAAGCTCTGATACCACCTAACACAACACCCCTACCTCAACAGGCTCTATGTGACCTCCCGGTCTAAGGATCATTCTAAATCTCCATTGAACCGAAATGGCTCCTTGATTTGCAACTGGAATCTTCAACAAGTATAACCACAGGTCCTTCTAGGGTTTATGCCTACGCAAACAATCACAAGGCATGAACCTCCACTCCACGTGACCAACTGACATGACCACAAACTTTACCTGAAAAGGCGTTTAGGTTTTGCGAATTCACGATTTCCGTTGTTGATCTCTCTCTGACTCCTTCAATCCCCAAAACCATGAAATGGGCTAACGGGTCCTTTAACTAGCTCCTCCCTTATGCTTTGCCCATGTGACTTCAGTCATGTCCTGGGGTCCACCTCTGAGCCCATCAGGATTTCGTGACTCGTGAGTTCATGATGCAACCTATTCTCCCTTTCATGAAGTCTGAACTCGCTACTTCTTCACTACAGATCGACGATCCATATCCTTCTACGATATGATGATCCAAATTGTATCGAAATTTCGTGCATCAGGATTTTGTAATTCAAGAAATACAAGTCACGACCTTCTCCACACTCCAACTCCCGAAATGCCGAAATCCAAAATCACAAGATCAATGACTTTCGTTGATCTAGATCTAACGGTGACTATCTCTCTTGAGCTTGTGAGTGTTGACAAACACTCAACCTTAACTTCTCCGCTGATGCACCGGATCCAAGGGTCCATGATGAATCGATAGTTCTACTTCTGAGAATTTCAACCTTTTGTTCAAGTTCTGGATACTCCTCGTCTTCCTTTGAATGCTTCGAAGTCTCTACCCCTCCTGAGCTTAGTTCCTACCGCAATATCAAGTATTCCAAGGGATTCTTCCCACACTCCTTACGACATTAACGATAACCTCTGATTATCTGAACTCTTCCATTCCTGCACACTCCTTGTGACAATAGCTCTTAAACGACTCACTGGGTTGGAAAAGTCTAAGACTTCAACTTTCCTTCACACACTTTGCACGAGTCTGTGCTATACTTGCACTCCTACTGGTATGAGAACAATGGTATCTCTCCTGAGCTTTTCTGAGGTGAAACTCAGAATCTTGTCAACACACCCCTTGTGGACCTTCGCTGCACTCCTTACAGGAATTATCAGGATGAGAAACAATTCAAAATCATACTCTTCATCTCACAGACTTCATACATTCAACATGAAATCATACATACACACAACATTGAAACAAATGCATAACAGATCATATAAGAAAACTGTAAACATACCATTCAATATATGTAAACATAATTCATAACACCACGAGTTTGGATCAAATATTTCTTATATTAATCCAAGTGCATCTGTACATGGGTTCTATAGCAACAACTATCTTCTTATACCATCTTCTACAATCTATCTTCTTCTCTGCTCTCTTATTCTTCTTGCTTCTATAGCTCTTACAATTACCATGAGAATAATCCTACAATACAATACATACGAGGGAGCTTTCTAGAGTTTTCCCTCCTACAACTCTAAGCTATCAAAGTGAAATAAAGACTACAACTACTTTATATTTATTACAATAAATGCCTCCAACCAACAAATAAGAGAAACCACTCATGATCTGCGTTACAATCTTCAAACCATAAAAGCAAACATATATTTTCCAGATATTACATTAATGCTTCATCCTTTCAAATTCAAAACATTCTCAAAACCCGCGTTGGTGCATATCCAACTATCCTTCCGCTCTTGCGTTTTCTTTGTTAGTGATGCTCCTGCATCAACAACTAGATCAACTATAGGATATTCCAAAGTGGAAGTCTGGGTTCATAGTTGATTTGGTTGTGCCATTTGGTCGAAAATATGCCAATAATCTTCAAGGATTTCTTGGCTCGGGTGTTCTATTCGAGGTGGTTGATTGTTTGGTCCTTTAGGGGATTTAATCGCGCTACCTCTATCTAGGATTTTAGGTGTACTTTCTCCTATCAGAATCACAGGAGATCCAGGATCAAGTGGTGGTGATGGGTTTTCTTTAGGAACCCCACTGGTCTCCCCTTCTCCTTCTTCGAGATTACAAGAATTTTCCTTGTCTAAATGGATGAGAGGTGGAATATCTGTATTTTGAAAACTTTGTTCAGTCCCTTCAGTTCTTCTATGAACCTCAGCATGGGTTGCAATTGGTGAATTTGCTTCTTAAGGGATTCGGGTAGAACCTTTTCGGGGTCCAACCGAGGCTTGAGATTCAACTTTTTGGATGATGTCATCTATGAAAGTGCTTCTTCCAGGGGGAACCGGGCCCTTGGATTTTGTAGTTTTTAGTGGGGGCTTTGATTTTTTAGGTTCTTTCTTCTTAGTCATACACACTTCACACAAAATTTTAAGTACCTATATGACCTCTATGCATCATCTGAAGGTAGGCGCTGGAACAAGCATTTTACTTATTTCCTACATAGGTTCTTACCTTCCATTTTCAATACCTCATCCTCTAGAGACACAACCTATGTTATATTTGACATTCTCCCCAACAACGGTGCCAAAATGTTGGGCTCTAAAGATGTCCTAAAACAACCTTAGTTTAACATTAATTCAACAACCGTGGATTCATCTTTTATTTCAAGAATATCAACAAAGTCTATGTAGATAGTTGTAGAGGATAAAATAGTGTAGTTAAAGAAAATCCGAGTTTATCAACAATCAAGTTCCTCACACATTCCTTAAAACTCTGAAACTAAGATTTATACTCAAAATAATTATAATCTAAGCTATAACATGTTGTGAATTAAAGGCATTAACTAAATTGTTGGATTTATCTAATTAAGAGACAACAATTGAATCTATGAAAATGATTAATAAAATGATCTACCAATGATTATTTAACCTACTAGAAAGAAACAACTAAGTACTGTAAATTGAGAAGGAACAACAATTGCAACTTTAAGCGAAAGGAACAACAAATTCTAACTTAATAAAAAGGACAACGTATGTGAAAATGAGAGGAACTGTCGATCACCAAAATAAAACAATGGGAAATGGAACAACAATCGATAACATTCAAATAAAGCATTTGTCTTCTATAATCAAATAACATAACCAATTTATAAAAACATCAACACACTCACGCATTTATCTAACTGTTTCAAAGAGATTTAAATCACACAACTGAAATCAAATCGATACCATTACAGATTGAGACAGTAACTCCTTCAGACTAGGCCCTCGGTCTTCAGAAGCACTGCTGCTAGAAATTCAGTATGCAAAAATGGTAAAAACGCTCAAAGCTTCTATTAATTCCATAACTGATACAACATTTACAAAAGACTTATTGTACAGAGCAATTCAAAGATCCGAATGTTTGGATAAATTTCTTAGATGTTTCTCTATGGTTCATTACCCTCTATATATTACAATAATATGGGTAAATTAAGCTATTATGAGGATCGAGAGATCCTCAAGATTTCTTTTACTATTTATAAATATTACAAAATAGAGAATGAATCTTCCTCAAAACTGCTTTGCACCTAATTTCTTCAACCTCCAATAGTCTACGCATCTTCAAAATCCCCCTAGCTATCTTAAGTTTAACAATATTTGTCCATTCCTGCAATAAAACCAAACAATTCAAACGAAATTCAGAAATTACCTAATATCACTCAATAATATTTCTAGATTACTTTTTGATCATTTTATTTCCTAATTATCTCTAATTAATGAAAAAGTCAATCAAGTTTATATCATAAACCATGGTGATAAGGAGGAAATTTGTATCTTTTTCTCAACTCAAAAATGATTACATGAATTAACTACCTGAATATGTGCCAGAATGACGTGCACATTGAGATGGGTTGGTATAGAGGTAAGGGAACCTCCTACTTTTTATGGTTTGAATGACTTAGAATAATTTCTAATGAAGTTTTAATTAGAAGTAGTAGAAAATAGAATGTTACCAGTATTAGATATTTATTTGAAATCTACACCGTTTCGTTGGTGGGGTACACATAAGGAGAAGATCAACAACTGGTTTCAATGCAAAAGGTTACTGTGTATTAGATTTGGCGCAGAGCACGAGAACAAGTTTTTGGAGAAATATGATGGATTTGGACAACCCTTAGAACACATAGAAAGGTGTATGATCCAATAGATATTAGTACCACCAGAAGAATGGCCAAACCACTTTATTCGTACATTACAAGGCATTCCAAGGAACTAGTACACAAAATAAGAACAACACAAGGAAACTGCAAATTGGGAAGAAATGCAACAACATTTTGTGGTTACATTTTCATTTGAACATGAGATTCCAAAAATAGATACAACATTGAAGGTGGTCAAGGATTTTTTTTTTGAAGAACTTGAAGTAGAGGTTGTGACAACATATCAGAAGAAACAAACAGTTCGATAGTTGTTACCCTATTATCATGTCACATACGAAGAAGACCCAACAGAAGAAAACCTGCGCAATATCCAGATGCCAGAAGTTGAAGGTAAAAGGGAAGTAGAAGGTCCAAAGATAGATTTAGAAGATTATGCTACACCATTAAATATAAAAAATGTAAACATTGGAACTGAATAAAACCCAAAGGTTTCAAGCATTGGAGACTATTGGGATAATCATACTGTAGAGAGAATCATAAAGTTACTTCGCGAATACAGTGATTTGTTTCCAACAACATTTTCAAAGATGAAGGGATTATCAAGAGAACTCGGAGAGATGAAGATCCCTTTGAAACAATATGCTAGACCTATAATATAGTGACCTTACAGGTTGAATCCAATATACAAGGAGAAAGTGAAGGTGGAAATTGACAAGATGTTAGACACTGGTGTCATAGAACCTGTGGAAGAATTAGAATGGATCAGTCCCATGGTGGTGTAGGAAAAGAAGCAAGGTGGGATCATGATCTGTGTAGATTTGATAAAATTGAATGATGCTTGCCTACATGATCCTTTCCCTACCCCATTTACAGATGAAGTTTTGGAGAATGTAGGAGGTCAACAAGACTATTCATTTTCAAATGGGTTTTCAAGATATCATCAAATCAGGATAACACCAAAAGATAGACATAAGACCACATTTTCTACAATGGGGATCATTCTAGTATACAGTTATGCCATTTGGATTGAAGAATGCACCTACAATTTTTTCAAGGGTAGTAGTGGCTACCTTTAAGGAATTTATTCACAAAATTTTTGAGGTTTACTTGGAAGATTGGGAAATGTTTAGTTTACTAAAGGATCATGTGGAAGTGTTAATATTGATTTTAGACAGTTGTAGACAATGGCATATTTCACTAAATATTAAGAAATGAATTTTCAGCACACCTTTTGTTTTTTTGTTAGGGAATGTGGTGTGTAAATAGGGTCTACTAGTTAATATTTCTAAAATTGTTGTCATAGTGAACTTACCACCACCTAAGTCAGTGCACCAGTTGAAGAGTACACTTGGCCATACATGATATTACTTGAAGTTCATAAGGGGATATGCACAGATTATTATGTCGACGGAGAAGTTGCTGAAAAAGGACACTAAATATTAGTTGAATGATGAATGCCAACAACACTTGGATATTTTGAAAGAGAAAATGGTAATTGAGCCAATTTTAGTGTTTCCATATTGGTCTAGAGAATTTCATGTGCATGTGGAGGCATCTGCAATAACATTAGGAGTAGTATTGACAAAACCAGAAGAAGGTGATATAGATCACCCTGTAGCATTTGCAAGAAGGAAGTTATCAGATTCATAACAAAACCGCAATACTACAAAAAGGGAAGGATTATCTATGGTGTATACATTGTAGAAATTCATACATTATTTGTTAGGGAAATATTTCAGGATGTTTACAGATTATTCTCCTCTAAGATATTTAGTCAAGAAACCAGTGTTGGGGGGAAGAATATGCAGATGGATATTTTTGTTCCAAGAGTTTGACTTTGAAGTTGTGGTAAATCCTGGAAGAATGAATGCATGGCCAGATCATCTGTCAAGAATAACCAATGGAGATGAACCAAGAATTTTGGAGGATAACTTCCCAGATGAACAATTATTTTCAGTACATACAGCTGATGAGTATTTTTCTGACATTATTCAGTTTTTTAGTATAGGATTTGCACCAAAGGAATTTAATATTGTGCATAAGAAAAATTTGGTGGTTAGAGATACAGACTACCAATTGATTGCAGGTCAATTTTACAAACTTGGTGAAGAAAACATTTTGAGGCGATGTGTTATGGAGCATGAAAGGCCTATCATTTTAGTAGAAGGACATGAAGGGATTGCTAGAGGAAACTATGTAGGGAAAGCCACTGTGCAGAAGATATTGCACGCAGGATTATGGTGGCCAACAATTCACAAGGATTCAAAGGAGTAGTATCAGAACTATGATGTCTATCATACAATTGGAAAACCATCCAGGAGGGATGAGATACCATTAAAACCTCAGGTAACTTTGCAAGTGTTTGAAAAGTGGGAAGTAGACTTTGTAGGTCCAATTAATCTACTAGCAAGAAGATTAGAAGCTATATATATTATTACAACCACAAAATACTTGACTATATGGGCCGGGGAAGCAAAAATGAAGGATTTCAACGTACAAACTGCAACGTGCTTTTTATTTGAACATGTAGTCACAAGATTTGGATGCCCAAAAATTTTGATGACTGATCAGGGGACTCACTTTATCAACAACAAAATTGAGGCAATGTTGGAAGAATTTGAGATACATCATCAGAAGATCACTCCTTATCATCCTCAGGCGAATGGGACAATAGATGCATTTAACAAGATATTGGAAAATGCCTTGACCACGATTTTTAATGTAAACAAGGATGACTGGGACTTGAAGGTACCATCAGTGTTACAGGATTATAGAACTACATGCAAGAAGATAATAGGGAAAGGAAGAAGTAGTTCCCTTATATTATTTGATACCAAGTCTGCGCATTGCAACAATTATCCCAAGTGTGTCCCCTATTAGAAAGCAGAGGAAAATGCATGAGTWAGATATTTTGCAATAAGAGATCAGCAAGSTCAAGCCWCCAACTTTCTATGGAGAACATAACAGGGGAGAAGAGGATGAATCCTAKTTGTTTGGAATGACTAAATATTTCTAGTTGCAYGGTGAATCAACAAATKTAGAAGCCAAAATTCTAKCCTACTAYCTTCAAGGAAACGTAGCCATGTGGTGGGATCAAMTCAAGTAGCTTAAGCACATTGATGAGAAGAGGATCTCATGGAGTCAATTTAAGGGATATTTCCAGTAGCAATACTTGTYAGAGMATTAATATTATAYGAATATGAAAGAGTTAATTAAACTAAGGRTTGGAAGCATGGCAATGGAGGAGTATGAGAGGAGGTTCTTTGAATTACTGAAGTATGTTGGATTCATAAAGGATGAGAAGGTTAGAAATCAAATATTCTTGAGTGGGATAACTTCTTTCTATAGTGATAAGATACATTATGATGAGCCTAAGATGATATTTTCATTTGGGGAAATGCCAAGATAACAACCCATAAAATGTTGGGAATGTGAGGGAGACCACTTGTATATGGATTACCCTCATAAAGGAGAAGGGATGAGGATTGTTTGCAATATTCAGGAGGATGATACAATTGAGGTAATGGGTAGAAGCATCAAAAATATTTATGCAGCCTTAAACAACAAGCAAGCAGAGTACCAATCACCCATGATTGAATTAGAATGTAATATTGATAACCAACCCATAGACATTTTAATTGATTATGAAGCTAGACATAGTTACATAAATCTTGATCTTGTTAAAATATTTCTTCTAAAAAGAAGAAAAAATGAGAAATATTGATTGGTTCAACTAGACACGAGAGCTAAGAGAAGAATTAGTGAACTGGTTAAGGATTGTCCAATGGATATGAATGGACTCGACACAAAGCTACATTTGAACTTCATATATTTGGGTTCATATGACTGTTTGATTGGTATGGATTGGTTGGAAAATAATCATGATGTCCAACACTTCTAAATAAAGGAATTCACTTATATTGACGAGGAAGGGAAGCTAAGAAAAGTTAAAGGGATTCCAATTCTTGCATCTATTAGAGAAATTTCAGCCATATAGGTTAAGAAGAGTTTCAGGAAAGGATGTTTGATTTACGCAACTCATTTGGAAAAGGAAGCCTAAGATAAAATGCCAAGTGTTGAAGACCATTCGGTCTTGAAATATTTTGAGGGTGTATTTGGGGAGATACCAAGGTCTCCACCAAATAGAGACATTGATTTCTCCATTGATTTGGTGCTAGGAGTTACCCCAATGTCTAAGAATCCTTATAGGATGGGCACAACAGAGTTGAAGGAATTGCAAATGAAACTTCAACAAATTTTGAAGAAGGGGTATATATTCCCAATTGTGTCACCCTAGGGCACCTCAGTTCTCTTTGTGGAAAATAAGGATGGAACCTTAAGGCTGTGCATTGGTTTCAGACATCTGATAAGCTTACTATAAAGATAAAATACCCCTTTCCAAGGATTGATGATCAATTTGATTAGTTGAAAGGGGAAAGAATATTTTTCAAGATTAAATTTAGGTCAAGCTATCATCAAGTGAGAATAAAAGAATAATATATCAACAAGACAAAATTCAAGACAATATATGGACATTGCAAGTTTGTGGTGGTGCTATTTGGGCTATCAAATGCACCAAGTCTCTTCATGTTCCTGATGAATGGAGTGTTCATGGAATATTTGGACAAGTTTTTAATAGTTTTTTCGGATCATATGCTCATCTAATCAAGGACATAGGAGGAATATGAGAAACATTTAAGGGTGGTGCTACAAGTATTGAGAGAGCATCAATTGTATGCCAAGTTAACTAAGTGCATCTTATATAAAAATAATATTCATTACTTGGGCTATATATTTCATAGGAGGGGACAACAATTGATCCTGAGAAGATAAATACCATTAAAGGATGTCACACACCAAATATTGTTAATGAGGTTAGATCATTCATTGGATTTGCATGTTATTATAGAATATTCATTAAAGGTTTTTCAAATATTGCAAACCCAGTTACTTATTTGCAAAAGAAGGGTGTAAAATTTGAATGGGCCTTTGAATGTGAAGAAATATTTCAACAACTGAAGAATACTTTGAAAAGTGCACCAATTTTGAAGATTCCAAACCTATATGAAGATGTTTTAGTATGCACACGTGCATACAAGGGAGGGATTGGTTGATTCCTCATGCAAAATGGGCATGTGGTATGTTATGGGTTAAGAAAATTGAAAGAACATGAGATGAACTACACCACACATGATTTAGAATTGGAAATTATCATTCATGCGTTGAAAATGTGGAGAAATTATCTTATGGGAATAAAATTTGACCTCAAGACATGCCATAGTGGTTTGAAACATTGGTTTGGACAACCAACACTAAATTCTAGACAAATTAGATGGCTATAACTCCTCAATGAGTATGACTTTGATATAAATCATATGAAAGAAAAGGTGAACCAAGTGGTCGATGCACTTAGCAGGAGAGTACACAAGATGCATGCTACAACCATTAGTATGTATATGTCTAATCTAAAGACAAAATTTTAGAGGCTCCAAATTTAGATCAACACTATTTGCAAATAAAAGAAGCATTACAACAAGACACTTTTTAGTACAAAATTAAATATTATGAGTTAAAAGAGGATGGATTCCTGATGTGCGAGGGAAATGTATATGTACCAAATTCTGAAGAGATGAAAAATATAATGCTGAGGAAAATGCACAATGTGCCTTATGTTGGGTATCGAGGATATTATAAATCAGTTGTAGCTATAATAAGCCAATACTTTTGGCAAGGAATGAAGAAAGAGGTGGTTGATTACATATCCATATGCCTATAATGTCAAAAGGTAAAGGATGAACATAAACATATAGCTAGAATTCTATATCCATTGCCCATTTATGAGTAGAAATGATAAGTTGTTACAGTCAGTTTTATTACTAATTTTCCCAAAACAATGAGGCAACATGATTTCATCATCGTAGTAGTGGATAAATTAACTAAGGCTGCACATTTTATTCCGACGAATACAATGTTATAAAAAATAGGCATGCTCGTTTAACCATAGACAATATAGCAATATTGTCACCCAACCATAAGTCGAAGCCACCCCCGAGAACCTTAACCTTGAGAGAGAATAATTTCAGAATCAAACCCTAGGCCTAATAGCCAATCAAGGTAGTGTATCACTCTCCAGAGTTAGCATACCAAGAAGAAAGTCCAAACCATAACCAAGAGAGAGTCCAAGACTGAAAACGACAATACAAGTTGCAATAACTGCAACTACAACTACTCTCCAGACTTGCGCACAACTAAATTTCTATAGTTGTGAGCATTGTGTGTCAAATGAGCTCTGGCATCATGTATTTATACTGCTTCTCCTTAGCTGTCTGGGCCGACCTCTCATTCTGGAGGCTAAAAGATCAATATTAAATATTTCCTTTAGTCGACTTGTCTTCTAGGATTATGTCCATTGCCTTAGGGTTTCTTCTTTCTTCCCATAATATTCTATTCTTGTCAAGGTTACACGTGGAGGTTAATACCTCCCACAAATACCATAATATCAACACTCCCTCCTAGCTAGTGAGGTATTGAAAGAATGGTATTGAGCACAAACATACCATTCAACCGATAACATCATCATATCCACACATGTTATCTCATGATTAAATCATGAGCACCAGCATCACTATTAGTGTCATATGATAGCATCAACTGCATCATCTCTTAAATCCATACTCCATTTGAGTAATCAGGCATGATGCTAAATAAGTCACTTACTCTATAGAGTGATATAAGAACCATTCTTCTAATCTAGACATATGTCCTAGAATAATGACTGTTCCAACAGATGCTGGAAGCCGTGCCAAGGGCTACAAGGACTATTCTTCTAATTCAGACATATGTCCTAGAAGAATAAATGTCCTAGACCATTTTCCTCCTGGAGAATGTCTTTCCACCAACACATTGACTATCCATCTAGTTGGTAATCATTACCAACACTATTGATAGTCTTCATGGAAATCAGAACAATGTCATTCAATAGAACACAACTATGTCTATCCATAGTAGTACACAACTACTATCCAGTGGTACACAACCAAACCAAGTAGCACACGACTACTTAATCAGTGACACATAGTCACAACTAGTGGAACACATCCACTATAGTAGCATACATCTACTGTCCAAAGACATACAGTCTCCACAAAACTAATATCATCTGATATCAACCTGCATAAAACAATATCATGATATAAACTGAGTCATCAGGGCCATTCTTCCACTCACCTCTGTGAGATTTGGAAGAACATCTTCCCTCAGAAGATAAAACATCAGCCATGGGATATCTAGACTATTCTTATCAAGCATAGAATAATAATTGTCCATGATTTCTGAGCCTGGACCATTCACCTAACTAGGCCATTCCTCCAGCACTAGTGATAGTGAAACCT
>JZKD02S1732861.1:11903-38027 GCA_000966675.3 Picea glauca
GAACTTGCATGCCTCAATGGCAGGTTTCCTCGCTTTCGACAGTGGGTTTTCATTATTGACCCCTGATTGGGAGATTCCGTCGAGTGTTCGACTTCAGCTCATTTATTCACATTCGCTGGATTCTACTAGTGTACCTTGGGAGTCATTGACATTAATGGTGATTTCCCTCGCACTTGTTAATGATATACACTAATGACCGGTAATCAAGTGGTTTATACCCTGTTCAACTTCAACACATGTATTCGCATGGTTAGATTCGTATTATAGAGTGATAGAGATGAAGACCCTGGATATTTTTCTGATAGATCCAGGTTGCGTTGGAGTATATTGAGTGTACTGTTGCATAGATCCACATTGTATGTCTGGTGGCTATGTTCAAATTTGAGTTATTAACACATAGATCCACAGTGTATTTTTGGTGGCTATGTTCAGATTTGAGTCATATTGGCATGGATCCACAGTGTATGTTTGGTGGCCATGACCAATCTTACTTGACATGGATCTTCACATGTCGACATTTATGCTTTGAGTCATTTGTATTCTGAGTATGGGAATGCCTACCTCAGTGATGATATATTATTGTACTGTATTTCCTTGTTTGTTGGCAGGTTTCCAACCGACTGTTTCTTGTTCCCTACACACACTCGACAAAGTATTTCAGCTATCACTCTGTTCTAACTTCATACTTTGGGGGGCTCTCTGTTACACATTATTTTCTTCATTCCTTTGACCGTTAATGATGTAAACCTATCTTTTGCCTTCAGAGGGGTCAGTGGCCTGAGTTCCTGAAGAGAGAAGAACTTTTCCTGAGAAAATAAGTTTCATTTTCCTATGTAAAAACCTTATAAAAAAGGAAGTTCACAAGTTTCTATATAGGCAGGGTGCGAGAATGACCCATTCTCGCAAGTTTCACTATAGCTAGGGTGCAAGATGTTTGCAGGTTGCTCTATAGCTAGGGTGCGAGAATGCCTACACGTGGGAAAAATGAGCATTTTCTCGAATCTTTTAGAAGGAGAAAATTCTATGGTGAGGTGGCATCCGAATGGTTTGGATCTTACTCGCTTTCATGATTTAGTGGGATCATCCTAACCTCCTCACCTTATCCTCTTCAACTTATAAAAGGAGAGGAGTTCTCATGGAGAAAGTTAGCTTTGTTTGTTGATGAGCTTTGTTGGTTCTTGAGATTTTGTTGGTTCATGATCTTGTTCATGATTGGCTTGGAATTATCAGCTTGGTTGGAGTGGCTTTGAGATTTTCTTTGTTAAGATAGATTGTGAGTAGCTATCAGATCTATGATTTCAGAATACTTGGAGCAAGAAGTGTGTGGGGAACGAAGGATAGTTGGAAGGGACCTTACGACATCAAGGCCATGGTTGTAATCTCTTTTTCACATTTAATATGATTCTTTCCCATAAAGCTATTTTCACTTTATTGTGTAATTCCTTGATCATACACATAGGTTAACCGTTGAATATATTGTGCTTTCTTCACTTTGGTTGGTTTGTGCTGTCTTGGTATTGACTGCACGAGAGAACTGGAGCGAAGCAGGAGCAACAAAGACCATAGGAAGCTATAATAAGGTATGTTACTAGTTCTTGCATCCTATTTAATTCAATGGTCAAAATCTAGGGAAAGAGTCATGTTCTATCTTGCTTTGTTCTAGATCCAGGTGGATCTAGGGAGATCGGTTTGTGTCCACACTTACGGATTTATCCAATAACAATATGATTTCTAATGAGGGTGTCCCCATGTAGCTTCTGAGATCGAAAATGAGGTCCAACTGCTCTGGGCTGAGGAGACTGGGGGGAGCTGGGTCGAATTTTGGAATTTCATTCAACGGTGGAAGTTCCGAGATGGGGAAGTTTTTCTGCATAGTGCGGGTGGATCCATCCTCTTCCGCCACAACTCCTGCATCCGCTTCACTGGTTTTTTCCTGGAGGTAAGCACCTGGAGCCGTGTGGACGATTTCCTTCGGGAATTCCTCCTGAAAAACGCATGTGGCACCTTCCATGGAAGCCTGAGTACTTGCATTATCTTTTCTAGTTCTAGGGCGCAAGTAATCGTCTAAGAATTCCTCCTTGATGTAGGACATTGGTAGAGTTTGTGGCCTCATGGTGTGTTGAGTCCTGGCAATGGACATGCTCATTCCAGTTGTTGCAGGCGTCTCTACCGGGCAACATGGTTGTACTAGGAATGTCCACATCTTGGATTTCCTCTCTCTCTCTCGGCATCATTGAGCCAGGGGGCGAAGAATCCACTGAATTACAACCAAGAGAACCCACTGCACAATAACCCAATTCTTAGAGTGAGCAAGGTGATGGACCTCGAAGGAGAAATAGTGCAAGCCAAGGCTGAGCAGGAGAGATATCCAAGGGGTAGACATTACTATTGTACTCACTCGCCTCCTACCAGTAATCCATAAGACCGCCATTAACTTGACACAAGGGAGCTATCCTCCCTTCCTCTGCAAGTAATTAAGGTCGCCCTCCATTCAAGACTGGGATGAGGGACGATGACTGACCATATTTATGACATAAATCATGGGAGGGCTGAGTGGCCTCCTTCCATTACAAACAAATTATGAGGTTATAAATATCAATTTGAAATTTTATTAAAAGTAAATTACTTAGCAACATTACTTACAAAGAAGTTTGATCATTTTAAACAAAAATAAGCCTAAAAGACTTTAGAAAGGACATAATAACAATTGAGAAGGTTACTTGAAAGACTTTAGAAAGGACATAATAACAATTGAGAAGGTTAGTTAAAAACATAATAGACGAACTTTAGAAAGGACATAATAACAATTGAGAAGGTTAGTTAAAACAAGAATAGATGAACAATTATTTAGTTAAGAAACAATTATTTCGTGATCATTGAGTTGAGAGACTTTAATATTTTTGTTTTCTAATTTTTGAATGTTTCTCTAAATTTGTATTTAAAATCTTCATGTTTAATGCACTAATTCCTTAATTGATGTTTTATTGATTCATAAACTAGATTTTACTTTTAGATTGTAAAATACTTATAACCAAACCTTAAAAAAATTAATTAATCATGTTTTTATAATTGATTTCTCAATTGATTTTTTACCTATTCATAAACTAAACTTTACTTTTGAATTGTAAAATCTTAATGACCAAACATAGAAAATAGTATTTAATCAAGTTTGTTTCATTAATTGATAGTATTTAGTCATGCTTCCATCATTAAAAGTTTGTTTATTAAAAAACTTAGGTTCATCTCTAAAATGTAAATCTCAATAACCAGAATAATATATATAGTACTTAGTCAATTTTTACAATCAATTTTTCTTCTTTTAAAATTTGAGTTCACATCTAAACTAAACTAAATATTTAAGTCGAAGTACAATGCTTACTCAACCTTTAGTATAGATGATTTTCCCATTAAGAAAATGATTTGTTGACTTGTTTAATCCTTGTTTTTATATTTAAATTGGCATTTCCATTAACCACTAAAATCTTATTTAAAAGTCCAAGTACAATGCTTAGTCAACCTTTACTATAGATGATTTTCCCATTAAGAGAATGATTTGTTGACTTGTTTAATCCTTGCTTTTATGTTTAAATTGGCATTTCCATTAATCACTAAAATTTTAATGGGTAATGGGTAGTAAAAATCTTAATGGGTATTTTACTAGTTGTTTTGTATTTAACTTCATAATTTTGATCAAATAATTAATTTTATTAATAATATTAATTTTTTAATTTTTGTCAAATAATTAAATTTTTTTATAACATTAAATTTAATATTTTAAAAATCAATAAGATTTTCTAAATTTTTTTACCTTAAAAATCAATAAGATTTTCTAATTTTTTTATATTTTTAACTAAAACATCTACACTACAAATAATAACATCATGTTAAACATATATTAAATATCATCTTAAAATCAAATTACATCAATTTAATAAAACACAAAAAACTTACTAAACTTTACACCCAAATCATTAAATCTTACTAAACTTTATTTCCAAATCATTTCCTCTGTGTTTCTTCTGAAAATAACAAGTAGTCATAAAATTTATATATATATATATATATATATATATATATAAGGATAGTGGAGAGGTTTTATTATTCAAACCATTCAATTATTTGAATTATAGATAAAAAAAAATTAATTTTTACATAAAATTTGGTTAAAAAAATAAAAAAAATAAAAAAATAAAATTTAATATAAAAAAATAAAATTTTTAATAAAATTAGTTTTTTTATTAATATAAATAATTTTGAAAATACATGAAATTCTTTAAAATATTGTACAGTCTTATCTACAACGTACATTATAATGGAACTTATATCTAAATTTCTATCACTTTTTTATCAAAATTATAATAAACAGAAAATTTGTTTAATAACATAAGTAACATTTTACAATGAACTTAATACTCTCTGAACTCGTCTATTCCCCTCCCCTCCCCTCCCCTCCGTGGGATGAAAGACTGAGTCTAGGAAAGATGAGTCTACTAGGTACACTCGTAAGCAGTCCATCCATTATGGCCATCCAACTGGATTTGGTCTTGAATAATATTGCCCCTTTATGTGAGCATGAATTTATCGACGTCGAAATATATTTACATCGAAAGATGTACACCTATTGGTAATGGGCACATTTAATAGGTTTTTAATCTTTTATGCTTTTTTTATGGACATGATCAAATGTAGATAGAATATTCTTGGTCGTCACACTAAATGGAGAGTTCTTATTTGAAATATTAACTTCCTTGTTTTTATAAAAGCATAAGTTTATGTGTTTACTTTTTCACATTTATTTAATCTGATTAAAAATTTACTGTATTGTCCAATTGATTGACACGTTTATGTAATTAGCAAAGATAATGTATTGCCACGTTTCTCACCTAATTATTTTCTTTTACCACTTTCTGAGTTACGCATATTTCTTTTAGGGATGGATGGTAGTTGGCATCTAGCTCGCGAGGCACGTTTCATATTATGGCCGGATGGATGGTATTTGGCGTTTCATATTATGGCCGCGTATGTGGCATCTGGTTAGCTGGCAGGCGTTTCATATTATGGACACCGCGGGCATTTCATATTATGGCCATGTATGTGGCATCTGGTTTTTAATATTATATATTATTGACGCCTTTCTTGCAAGGATTGGACTTATGTAACCATATATTGCTATTGTTGTTACAACACTGATTGGATTAGAGAACAAGTAATAAAATCACGATTTATTCTGTTATTGTTGTTACAACATTGATTGTTACAACACTGATAGGATTAAAGAATGAGTAATAGAACCACTATTTATTCTCTACGATTTAGAATTTTCATTTATTTTTTACCAGTTTGATTTTTTATTTAGGTTTTTGATTTATAGTTATGGACAATTTAAGTTGGATTGGATTAGAGAACGAGTAGAAGCATGATTTATTCTCTGCAATTTAGGATTTTCATTTATTGTTTACCAATTCAATTTTTTAATTTAGGTTTTTGATTTATAATCATGAACAATTTAAGTTTACACAAATTTATATTCATAAAATAACTATTAAGATAATAAATGAAGTCAGATCTCAGAGGCATGGAATTAGTGCCCAGCTATGCGTTATTATGTAATTGTAATAAGTGTAAATTTCATGAAAATTTTGTTGGGAATTTTTTGACATAAATTTGAAAGAAATCACACTTGACATTTAGATTTTCCTGTAATTTGTTAAGTTTTCACCTAAACTATCCATCATTTATAATTTAAATTAAATCCATCCATAATTTAATTTGTGAAATTGAATGGCTCATTCATATTGGAGAAAAATGTTGCAATGGTAATTGAGGAAGCACAAGAAACCATCATTACACTGTTCAAAAATCTAAAAAAAATAGACAGGATTTTCTGGAGGTCCATCGTCCTTTTCCTCTTCTTTAAAATCATCTTCTAATAATATAGATCTATTTCATAGAAGTGAGGAAAACCCTTTCTTGTATCAAAAAATCTAATTGTAATCATATCGACCTCCCTCCATATATAAATATACATACTTTTGTAACTGGATAAGATCTTTAGAGCTTGGATAACACTCATAAATCAATGTGAAATATGAAATTCATTTATGAGAAAAGTTGGAGATTCTGTTGAGAAAATTTATGTTTTTTTTTCCATAAATCTGAAGAAACTTGTTTTTTCGAAATATGTTCATTTAATCTTTTAAAATTTTAAAACATCTAAATGTTATTTAAACGATGATTTAATTTTTTTTTTAAATGATTGAAAAATATTAAATTATTAAAAAATAACTTGAAACAATGATATAGTATGTTTTAAAAAATGATTAGTATGTTTTAAAAAATGATTGAAACATATTGAATTTTGTAAAAATAATTTAAGACACACAAAGGTATATATACTAGTAACAACCATTTTATAAAAGAGGTTGATATACGTCGATTGTCGCCATTAGTTTGGAAAGGTGAAAATGATGCCGATCGATGTATATCAACCACTTTTATAAAGTGGTTGTTGCTAGTTATATATTATATTTCCAACTCCCACCCACAAATTTCATGGGCTTATCTTTGAGCCCAAGATTCCTTACACTCCTGGAAATTGAAGCTTTTGGGTCTTTTGAAAATTAAGAATAGGAAGAGCCGTCATTGCACATGAATAACTCACACAATAATAATAGTTTGTATTACATACATTAAACAAAGATACATTAAGTATATATAGTTGGAGTGAGATGATAGATCCAACTTATTCCACTTTTGGAGGGAGAGGTTGAGAGAATCTCTCAACATTCTCCAACAAACCAAACCAATCCCTAAACTCTAGTATGCATCATAAATGAGGCATTATCTCTAACATTGACTTCTTTGAAATCCAAGTTGAGCTAACAATACAGTGTCAATTATAATAATCTCATTTCAATTATAATAATCTTATGTGTATATTAATGCTTAAAATTTACATCTAAATCTCATTAGCAGTACACTAACATTTATCAATTATAATAATCTTATGTGTATATTATTGCTTAAAATTTTTATCTAAATTTTACAAGTGATTGTTGGATTTGAATATATGAATGGTTATTTATGTATTCTAGGAATTTTTAGCAAGCTAAATTCATTTCTGTATTCATAAATGCAATTTAAACAACAAAAAATTGTGATTTAGTATAGATTTAACTCTTCGGATTCAGCGGAAGAAGGCCAAAACCTTGCAGAGATATCAGTTAGATTTCGACGAAAATGGCCAAAACATAGAACAATTAGACAATGTCATTTGACATGCAGTAGTCTAAACTTTCTACCTTTTGACCTTTTTCACGGGATATATTTTGGAGATATTTTCTTGAAATATGGCAAGTGATTGTTGGATCTGCATGTATGAGTGGTTATTTCTATATAATTAGGTTGCCCTGGAGTTTTTCAACATGATAAATCCATTTCATTATCAGATAAATTGCCAAAAATAATTGTTTAGTAGATAAAATGCACATTTCCCTGACCTTACGCGGATTCTAGTTCAATAGAAGATTATTTTGGTTTTAATCTATTTCTTGGATTTTTATAGAATGGACGGATTCAAATAACTGGGTTGAATTTTGAAATGGGAGTTTTCAAAAAAGTTGCCCGTATATATTTTTTAATATTTTTTAATTATTATTTAATTTTTTATCAATTATAATTTTAATAAAATAGAATAGAGGCACTATTACTCTTATAATTTTAATAATTTTTTATAAAGTATAATTTCAATAAAATATATTTCCCTCTAAAGTATAATTTTAATAAAATGCACTTATTTAGAGATTTTCCCTAAACCCCCCTTCAAAGAAAAAGCTAAAGAGAAACCAAAGGAGGGATTCACCCAGGTTCCCAAAATGTACTGCTTCCATCAAAAGTTAAAACACTTCAAACAACAGGTGCGTAAATGGAACAAAGAAGTTTTCAGGAATATCTTCCAGGAAAGGAAACCGCTGGAACAAAAACTAGAGGCCCTTCAAGAACAACTCATTCATACCAGGCACACAATAACTCAACAATAGGAAGATCAAAATATTAAAAGGCAATTGGAAGAAAGATACAAGCAGGAAGAAATCCTTTGGAGATAAAAATATCAGGTTCAATGGCTCAAAGAGGGAGAGAAAAAAACCAAATTCTTCCACCGTTCCATGATCCATAGACGCTTCATCAACCATATTACGAATCTGGAAGACTCGCTGGGCACTAGCCTATTAACTCATCAGGAAATAATGCATGAGCTATCGGGATTTTACAAGGAACTCCTCTCAGAACTCCATGTGGACCGCACCTCAACAATAGAGAGGGTGATCCAAAAAATCCCAACTCTAATCACCTAAGAGAAGAGTGAAGCCCTGATGTCACCCATAACTTAGGTAGAAGTGGATCAAGCTATCCAGGACTTACCCACAGGCAAATCTCTAGGCCCAAATGGCTTCACAATGCACTTCTTCCAGTCTTACTGGCCAATGCTAAGGGACAAAGTGTGGGAGTTAGTATAAGAATCTCACAGCTCAGGGAAAGTTCTCCAAGCACTCAATTCCACCTTCCTCACCCTAATACCCACGGAAGAGAGGGTTATAAATACGAAGAATTTCAAACCCATAGCACCCTACAATGTGATCTACAAAATCATCTCCAAGGTCGTATCTCTAAGACTCAATCCAATCCTCCCCTTCATCATTTCCAAGGAGCAATATGGGTACGTCGAAGGAAGGAAAAACATAGATAGCACCATTCTTTTCCACGAAATCACCCGTACACCAGGTATGCTACTAAAGCTCGACCTTTCAAAATATTTTGACAAATTAAGCTGGCAGTGCATGAGAGTTGTCCTAACACCTTTCAATTTCAGCAAGGACTGAATATCATGGATAATGAATCACATTTCTTCAGCCTTCTTCTCAATCCTTATGAACGATGCACCCTCAAAACCCTTCTCACCTTCAAGAAGAATAAGGCAAGGTGACCCCCTATCCCCTTTCATTTTTTTCACAATGGTTGAAGGCCTAGGTCACTATATCAAAGACTCAGTTCCAAATGGATCCCTTCAAGGACTCCCTCTTCACGGGCTTCAACCAATAGCCTCCCACAACCAATTTGTTAATGATACGATGCTTTTGAACATCGCCACAGCGTAAGAAGAAAAAAAACTAAGGTCCATCCTCAATGATTTCAGCAAAGCTTCAGGCACCACCTTTAATCTAGCCAAATCACAACTCTTTTTTTTCAACACACCTATTGCAATCCAAAAACACATTCCCCAACTTCTGAATATTCCTGTCTGCTCCCTGCCCTCTCAGTACCTGGGTCTTCCTTTCTCAGATTCAGCTACCAAAAACATCTCATGGGATTCTCTCCTCCTCTCCATCTCCAACTGTCTTAGCAATTGGACCTTCCACTCCCTCAACCTCCCTGCTAGAATCACCCTCTTAAGGTCAGTCTTTCAATCCATCCCTTCCTATCTCATCTCAACCCTAGTATCCCCCCAATCTGTCATAAACAAAATAAAGAATTTTCAAAGAAATTTTCTTTGGCATGACCACAACCCAGACAAAAAATGGGCCCTAGTCAGTTGTGATAAGGTTTGTAAGCCCATATATCTAGGCGATCTCGGCCTTTGGTACCCTGGAAAATTAAATAACACCGTGGGAGATAAAATTTTGTGGAGATGGCTCAAAAATCCAGTAGAAAATTGGGCAAATCTATGGAAATGCAAATATGCCCCCAAAACACAACAAAGCCATATGATCAGGATGCAGGAAAAAATTCAAGGGTCCAACATTTGGAATGCGGCTTGGAAAAACAGACCACTAATACATGAACACACTTTCTGGGAAATTAGCAATGGCTAGATTGCCCTATTATGGATAGACTCCTGGCAACAACTGCCACCCCTCCAATTGGAAGAAAATATACAATCCTATGAAAATCACATACAAGAGCTTGCCACCCACAAAGTACCAGATATGTGGAAAAACACCCCCAATAGCTCTCCCCGATGAAGCTGGAAATGAAACCATCAGGAACTTCAAGTAGAAACAAACTGCGACCTGCAACACTGGAGGCAAGAAACTATCCCAAGATGAATCCAGATAAGAATAGATCTAGATATTCTCAGATGGGGACACACACCCCATGGAAATTTCACTCTCAAAGAGGGATATACTCTACAGGAAAATATTCAAACTCTGCAAAAAGACTGTATCTAGACAACAGTTTGGAAATCGAAATTTTGGCCCAAAATATCCATGTTCCTCTGGCTCCTTCTTCAAAACAAGATCTTAACCTGGGACAATCTAGAAAGATGAGGTTTTATTGGTCCCTCAATCTACCTTCTTTGCTATCAACAGGTAGAAACCACATAGTTCCTCCTAAATAACTATCCACTAAGTGAGGAAATATGGAATCAAGCTACCCAACTCATGAGAAGAACCAAATGGGTCAAAGATAACATCATGAGCATAATAAGGGGTTGGGGAACCGAATCTTATAAAAGTCCAATCCTGAACATAACTTGATAACTCTTACCATGCTTCATAGTTTAACAACTTTGGAAAGAGAGGAACATAAGACTCTTTCACTCCCAACCCTCCCATCTGCTCTCCTCTTGTCCACAATCCTCTTGCACCTCCAGAAAACACTTCATCTCCATTTGTGGACCCAGGAAGACTTCCCCTATGATCCGAGTGAGATTACGATCCTCAACTCTTGGGGCTTCTCACTATCTCACTCCACCCTTCCACTGCAACCCCTCCTCACAGCCAAAGCCCGTAGTCTCTCTATATGGATCCCCCCCCATCGAGCTTTCACAAAGTCAACTTTGATGGTGCTTCAAAAGGAAATCCAGGTCTCTGAGGCTTAAGATATGTCATAAGAAACAAGAAGGGCATAATTCATAGTCTCACTGCAAAAAATATAAGATTTGACACCAACAACTTAGCAGAAATTTGGGATCTAATTAAAGGAGTGCAATTGTCTCTGGACCACAACCTCACCTGCCTGATCATAGAAGGTGACTGCAAAGTCATAATTGACCCGACAACAAAAATCTTAAATGGAAGAGATCCAGAAAAAATAACCCATAGTTGGCGCCTCCTCGGCCCCCTATCACTTTCCCTCTCAGCACCTCCATCTCCTTCCATCACTCCTTGCAACTTCCCTCAGTCTCCATTTCTTGTTTCCTCCACCTCTATAACCCCCCCAGCATGCCTCAAGAGCGAGGAAAATCCAAGATGGGTGCTTGCGACAACAACACCCCCTCTCATAGTAATAGGATCACCCCCTCCCAACGAGTGCTCATTACTCATTTTGCGAGCCCTCG
This sequence comes from Picea glauca, assembly GCA_000966675.3. Classification (NCBI taxonomy): domain Eukaryota; kingdom Viridiplantae; phylum Streptophyta; class Pinopsida; order Pinales; family Pinaceae; genus Picea; species Picea glauca. Next base: position 23,242 of record JZKD02S1732861.1, read on the forward strand.
ACACAACCTCGAGAGGACATAGTTGGCTCCTCTCCAGTTCTATGGTGCCAGTTTGGTAAAAATGGAAGCAACCTCCTCTACTGCTCACTTCCCTTCGTCCTTTCCTCCACCGCTCCACAACTTGAGTGCGATAATAGAGGAGGTTCCACCCTTGGGTGTATACCCCCCTTTGGCCACCAAGCTCTTGGCACCCCCTATTGTCAAGCTTGGCGACCCCCACTATGGCGACGAAAGTTGCACGGTGGAGGAGGCGATTCCTCCAAGCAGGCAGCTGGAGAACAATGCAGGGAAATTGGAGGACAACACAAGGGATGCCAATGAAGTTGACAAGGAGGAGGAGGAACAACCTCAACATTTCACCAACTTCCTCATGGAGGAGCACCTTCAACTCCTCTTCGAGATCAAGAAGAAACAGGATGACCAGATGCACTCCCAGAGTGTCCTCATCCAACAGATGGACATCTTGTTCGATGCATTAATGTATGCGCCTGCACGCGCTAGAGGCCCTACTTGCAGTCAGCGGTTCAACCCGGTTTACACAATACATGGACAACTAGGCTCAGCTATGGAGTGATATCTCCAGGTTTTGTTTTTTTGTCTATTTCAGTTGTAGGGTCATTTGTCTAGCTTACCACGACAACAAGATAGATGAACTAGGAGTTTTTTCTTATTCTGTCTATGTAGCTTTAGTTATGACAACTCTGTCTATATCTGGCCTTAGTGATAGGTTGCAGAACATGGATCAAACCTTTTTGTTTCCACAAATAGATTGTAATTTTTTATGTAAACATTTTAGTTCGAGCAATGCTAGAACTTAGAAAGATGTAGCAATCTCTGAACATCAATGAGCCACCTGTTCTAGTTTCCCACTTGTGGCGGAAGAAGTGGCTACTGTACATCATATAGACATCATTAATACAAAGTTCTAGACTTTTATTTAAAAAAAAAATAATATTTTATTTATTTATTGCGAAAAGGTAATACATATATAACTTTTAACTTAATATAACTTAATATATTGGACATAACAACCATCTTATGCATTACAAATAACAAATATGGAAAATACAAAATAAAATCGAAACACCCCTCTGATTTGGTACCATCATCTCTTTTTAAAATGTGACAAAAATACAAAGTAACTCAAACCCGACAATTCCATCGAAATTCTAGTTTTCTACTTTGGTCATCACACGCAATATTTCGATTTATAATGATATAAGCAAATTACTGTAAAGATGTCGTTGCAGAGAGGGGGATATGGAAGTCTTTCAGATCTGCATTGTAAGAAAAGGAGTAAGTGCCTACAAATCTATCAACATATAAGTCACGATCAACATATAAGGTAGAGTGTTTGTAGATGGATTCGAGTCACGATCAACATATAAGGTAGAGTGTTTGTAGATGGATTCGAGTCACGATCAGCATATAGGTTAGAAAGAATCAAAACTCAGAAACAAACAAACGTAGAAGATTGATTTTCACTACTAGTGAGTCGACGATGTGTCATGACATGACAGTCGACCTTCAACAGACGACCGTTTAACCATCAATTTTCATTACCTAGTTGAAGCTTAAGTAAATCACAATTCTAAGTAGAACTTTCCTTCGTTAATGGTTTATATATTTCTCGGTGACTTGTTGAAATGTGCCAACCAATTTTCCATGTGGATTGGATGTTTTCCTTGGTTTTGGGTTTTACTATATCGCTGTATTCATTGTATGATTGATTGTTGTTGGTTTTATTTATTTTCCATTAAATTGAGTTTAGGCTTCCGCTGCCCCACACTGGTTTCATAGTGTGTTTCATACATTGGACATTACACAAGAGACAACATAATGGTTTATACGCTTTATAGTAAAATGTGGGTAAGTAAGGTTTGTTGAAGGCTATAATAGTTTTAAGAAAGACTTAAGTTTAAACGACTAGTACATTCTTAGAAAGATTTTATATGAACTGGAATTATGTTGACTTTATATGAACTCGAAGTAGTTCAATTAGCCTCATGGAAACAGGCATATTTGTGATGCTTTCCAATTTCGGTGAAAAAGTATATAGTTTTTCAAAGGTTATGATGGAAACTTTGAAATGACAGGTTGAGTAGTTGAACCTATGAGTTACATAGTTCCAACATGTCACTCTCTTCACAACATTTCTGAACCATAATGGAAAACCTAATGCATTAGCAAATACCTTAAGCGAGGTGCTTTTACAGATATAGGTGGAAGAGAGGTGTATATACGGTTATGTATGATAACGATATTTAAACACATGGAAATGAAAAATGAGAATTATAATTTTCATGAATGAACGAAATATTAGACTTGGATCAAGAAGAGGGTTTAAAAAGTTGATAGGCATTCAATTTTATTTATTAATGTCTTCTTCATATATGCGTTAGTGAAGGGTCGACGGGTGCGCGCAGTCTACTCTGTATACGACGCAGTTTGCTCTGCACGAAGCAGGCTTACCAAATAGGTTACCCAGTTCTCAAGACCACTGCGCAGTGCACAAATTGCTCAGTTTGCTGAGAGCTGTGAATGCACACTAAAAAATGATTTACTAATAAACTTATAAATACGACAAAAAATTGTTAAAACATAAAATACTTGATATTAATGTTTGCTGCAAATTGTGAATACACATACTAAAAAATGATTTACAAATAAACTCATAAATAAATAAGACAAAAACTTGTCAAAACATAAAATATTTGATATTAATTAACTTTTGATTACTAATGCAGAATAACACAATGTTGTGTTTAACAAGTAAACTTGGAAATAAGACAAAAACTTGTCAAAACACAAAATACTTGATATTAATGAGCTTTGGGGCACTATTTACAAAATTCAATGACAAAATGAGCTTGGGTTCTAATGGCTTCTTTTATCAACTCTTCAGGTGCTGGTTCTCTCTATCTCTCTGCTTCTTCTCTGTGCATCAACTACTTCTCTTCACCATCCATTATGCATCATATACTACTAACTAACTAAAAGACTCTAACTAACTAAAAAAACTCAAACTTATATAGACAGAGGGTATGACTTGCTAGATACAGACTCAACATTAAACACTACCATAACTATCAGTGAACTCCATTTATAGCTCTCCTGTTTGCCAACCAACTTTTGAGTAAACTTGAGACTTTATAATTGTCTTATTGACATTTCGACCACTGACAGATTTTGACTGACACAGCAATGGAGGGATACCTGAAAATCTCATCTACTTGTAATTGTAATTACAATTTCCAAGAGTTAGAACTCTTTGATAATGGAAACACGTATCTTTGTCTACTGTAAACCCTTATACGTTACATAAACCTGCGCTTTCATCATATTTGAAAATTCCAATTATAACAATTTGTTAATCTGCAAATTTGTTTCACCGAGTCGGTGCTTCTGCTGCCTGTCAATTTGGATGGTACAGGAATTTGTTTGTCTCTTATAACTGTCGTGGTGTGGTGGGACTTTTCAAAAATCTGACCACAAATCTGAAAGATTAATCCTTTTCAAGCGGTACAAATATCACCATAAATACATTCAAGATTGAATGTTTAAAAGTAGATGGTGAATAGTGGGTACACTTACCATCCAAAAGTATCTGTCCCGTCTGTGCAGTCATTCTGGGAATAACGTTCTTCTAAATTTGTAAGTTTGTATGGTTGTATGGTTGCTAAATTTGTAAGTTTGTATGGTTGGGTAGCTGAAGCATAAATTTAACAATATTAATGACAAGTAAAGTTAAAAATGAAAACAACAATCATACAATGAATATAGTGTTTATTTGAAAATACTTTTTAAGAGAAAAAACTACAATGAATATAGTGTTTATTTGGAAAAACTCTTGTAAGAAAAAAAAATACATAGCAATGTTCATCAATATTGTTATTATTCAAGGGAGAATTACAACATCCAAACATAACCTTACAACCATTTTTCACTTTCTTCCCATATACCCTGCTACACTACATTACTGGCTTGCCCACACCTCTATGAATATAATAGATATATAAAATCTATTATATTATTAAACAAACCAGATCCACCAATTACACAAACTGCTCATTATAATGTTTATACATGCAAATTCCATTTTTAAATGCATGCAGCCACATAAGAAATTAGTTAGCAGTTTCAACATGTATAGGCTGTCCATGTGCTTCTCTTAGATACCTTTTGACCGTGATGATATATATTTTTGCCGCTGGCCATTAAAGCTCCCCAGAAAATCCAAAATTCATGTTGGGTTGTTTAAGGAAAATCTCAATTGCTTGGAAGTACACCCAAGCGTTAAGAGAGCATGAGGAATAATGTCCACATCTATGAGTGAAATAAGTATTGAAACATTGGGTGTACCCGACCATCAATATATAGAAAAAATAACCCGCACGATGCAAATAATATATTTAAAGTTATCATGTTTTGATTCAAATCGACGAACATTGAGATCAGCAATTTGGAAGGGAGATGGACTTCATTGACGATCTCTGAGTTTCTTCACATGCGCTTGATTTTACTGGAGTGCTATGCGTACTTCTAGATGGATATAGGCAATCTTATGAACAAAGGAAGTGGCATGTTGTTGGGCGTTGAGCTGCTCGGAGATAGGTGGAGGCAATAAAGACGAAACTCAAAGTGGGCTGCCTATTGGTACACATAAGAAACTTCAAAAGGGAGCAAACCATGATAGAATGAAGGGCCTGATTCTACTGCAACTGTTTGGAATATGTTATGTAAAGCAATTTCGTCAAGGTGGATTGACTACCCGGAATTGACTATTTATTTGGAGGTGAAATGAAGCGGACTACTGAAGTTTGCACTCCAAAAGCTGAGAGAGCATTCCGAATTTCATTTTTTTTTTGGGAAGAAACTAGCATTCCAATCAGATGTGATGGTGCATAGTAGTTCAAAGGATGTCTAAACATGTCAAAAGCGCAGCTCTATGCTTTGCTAGGATGTAAATGCAATGCCTTGGTTTTGATCTTTTAAATGTTTTGAAAATATATGTATATATGTTTTACATGATGTAAACATTTTATATAAATTTCTATTACAGAGCTTAAACTAGTTAATGTCTAGACATATGCTTTTAATAATTACATTTCACCTTATCATTAACTTATCATTCAACCTTGCCAATAATTTATCATTCACTTTTTTACATGTTGGCCTAACCTTTTTTATCTAATTTGAATTTAACCATTTTTAAAATCTAGTCAACCACCTTTTACATTTTAGGAAACTTTTCCACATTATTAAAACTAAAAAAAGTTAGATTAAGAATTTCCTTGCCACCTTCCACTCATGGCATGCGAGAAAGTTGGAATTAGGGGAAAAGAGGCCATTTTGTATAAGGATTGGGGAAGAGAAAAAAGGAAGAAAAGGTAGATTATCTCATTATTGAAATCCAGAGAAAACCATAGAGAGAAAGAGGAAAAGATTGATGTAAATTAATATAAATCAAATTGAGTAGAGAGAAACCCTTAGGATCCTTGAAAAAATGTGATTGAAACAAGAGAAATTTGGTTGGAGTTAAATTTGAAATAGATAGTAGGGAATAACTTCTTTGCATAGAAAAGGAGAGTGCTAGAAGCTAGTGTGACTAAAGAACTAAATAGATATTTTTAGTAATGGGAAAAATTACTTGGAAGTCTTGAACTTGTTTCCTATGCTGTAGTGGTTTCATAGACTAGCAAAGGAGTGGAATTTATAAAGGATTTCTTATAGTTGGGAGGAAAATTGCTCACACTAATCAATTATCATATCATTTTGTTGACAAGTATTCTACTATTGTTATGTATATTTGTTTATCATATACATGATTAATATATGGTAAAAAAAAAAGAGTTATTGAATTATGAGTGGAATCCTCCATAATCAAACATTATGAATGATTTTATACATAGCTACAACCACCACATTTATATTACTAACTTGAAACCTCTCTTTTAATTAAGTTTTATTTTTCTTAGGAATCACTTATTAGGGATGTAACAAGAATTATGATATAATTCTGACCCCTATATTGACTAAAAAACTGTGTCTCGATACTTCATAATAATGAAATAAGTAGAGTTGATGTTTCATAATAATGGAATTAAGGGGGATCAAATCCCTTTAGGTACAAAAATTTTCATTATTTTTTTTCTCAATTTAAAAAAAGGTTTTACTTATAAAAACTTGATCCCTTATATATGAACCATAAATAAAATATTTCAATATCCAACTTAAAATAGATAATAAATGTTAAAGGTTATTATATGTTAACTCTATATATATTATAGTTAGTGTCCTAAAACTACCAAAAAAAATTAACAAAATTGAAAAATTTGATAACCAAAAAAAATATTTCAATATCCAACTTGAAATGGATAATAAATGTTTAAGATTATTATATATTAACTTTATATATATTATAGTTAGTGTCCTAAAACTCCCAAAAAATTAACAAGATTGAAAAATGTGATAACAAAAAGAATTGAAATGACAATGTTACTTTGTATTTTTACTTTGGAATGACGACCATTTAACCATCAATTTTCATCTCCCAGTGGAAGCTCTAGTGAACTTTCCCGTCGCAAATCATGCTGCGGATGCCCGTTTCATGAGTTTGACAAGAGACCACATAAATGGTAAGTAGGGTATGTTGAAAGTTGTAAAAAAATTTTAGGAAAGACGCACGCTTAAAAGACTAGTAATTTCTTTGAAAGCTTTTATATGAACTGGAATTATATTGATTTTTAGGATTGACGCTAATGTTCTATTAGCTATCATACTCCTGTTGATGGATAAAGTAGTTCAATTAGCCTCATGGAAATAGGATATTGTGATACTCGTCAATTTCGGTGAAAAGTATATAGTTTTTTTAAAGATTTTGATAGTAGCTTAAATGAGTTAAGTTTTTGTTTTTTTTGTATTTATTTTCGGATATTTGTTAGAAATTCAGTTAGATATTGTTGAATCAATTTGACAAGATATTGTTAGATATGCAGATTTGAATGGTTAAATCTGTATAATCTAAATGTTTCAGGGATTTTGTAGCATGCTGAATTTATTTCTGCATTCAGAAATGTAATTTAAAGAATAGAAAATTGTAATTTTGTGGGACTTTATGTTGCCAGATTCAAGTGAGAAAGACAAACACTTAGAACAGTTAAACAAGGACCTTTGAAATGACAGGTCGAGTAGTTGAACCTATGAATTACATAGTTCCAAAGTGTTACTTTCTTGATGACATTTCTGAAAAGTTGATAATTTTTGTCATTAAATTCTAAACCATAATGGAGAACCTGATGCATTAATAAAGACCTTAAGCTATGTGTTTTTAAAGATATAGGTGGAAGAGAGGTTGCATGTTCGAGATAATGTCTACATTATTGCAGTATACTAAAGTTTGGGAATTTGCTTGGGTTGTTGGAGGATGTTGAGAGATTCTTTCAATCTCTTTTTCCAAGAATAAAATAAGTTTAATCTGATAACACTTATTTAAGTCTGATGTATCTCAGTTTAATTTGTACAATACAATTACAATTTGTGTGAATCTTATGCAATAGATGCTCTCCCAAATTTCAATTGTGCATTTAAACAATTATGTATGATAACGATATTTAACGATAACGATATTTAAACAAAAGAGCATGAAAAATGAGAATTATAATTTTCATGAATGAACTAAACGTTGAATTACACTTAAAAAAACAGGCTAGACTTGATTAGGAGGATACGCAGTTAAATTATTCAGTAAAAATTCAAATCATAATGAATGATTTTTATGACGTGGATTGCAAAATTTCACATTTTGTCCTTTATTTTCGAGGGTTTAAAAAGTTGAAAGGGATTAAATTTCTGTCCTGTCTTTTGTCACGTTTGCGTTAAAACGCTTTGATTATCAAGAGAAACACAAGTCCTGTTTTGGTAGTGTATTGAAACCCCAAAAAATATTAACAGGACTGCAAAATCCGATAAGAAAGATAATTTAAAGGATAATGTTATATAGTATTTTACTTTTAAAATGGCAATCGATTGTTTAACCATCAATTTTCATCTCCTAGTTGAAGCTTAAGTAAATCACAATTCTAGGTAGAAGATTGATCCATGGAAAATCATGCAGCTGTTGCCTGTTTCATGCCAGATTAAATATTATTTATTAATGTCTACTTAAATTAATGTCTTCGTCAAAGCGTTAAAACTCTTTGATTATCCAGGGAATCACATCCCCTGCACGTGCCTATATACGGTAAACTTTGATACTTTACCTAAACGTGCGCTTTCGTCCTATAAAAAAATTCCAACTATAACATTTTGTTAATCTGCAATTTTGATTCACCGAGTCGGTGCTTCTGCTGCTTGTGAATTGTGATATTATTTCGAGTTGGAAGGTACATGAATTTGTTTTTCTCTTATAATTGTCGTGCTGTGGTGGGACTATTCAAAAATCTGACGACAAATCTGAACGATTAATCCCTTTCAGCTGCATAGATATCACTTTCTTCTACGGTCCATGTGCCTCTCATAGATACCAGGCTGGCCATCCAAAATTCAATATAAAATCCAAAATTCAGATCCCATGCCGGATGTTGTCCAGCAAAAATCTTAGATGCTTGGAAGTACACCCAAACGTGGGAATAAAGTCCTCGTCTATGAGTGAAATAAATGTTGGAACGTTGGGTGTACCCGGCCATCAAACTGTTGAAAAAATGGCCCACCTCATGAAAATAATATTGTTTTAAAGATATAATTTCTTGATTCAAATCAACGAACATTGAGATTTCGACGTAAACTCTATGGCAACTTCCGTGATAAGAATAGTGATGGAAATAATAATAATAATTGTTTTAAGCAATTTCAGAAAGCTTGAGAATCTAATTAACATCTTCCATATTTTCTTATACAAGTCTTTCTTTGAAGGTGAAAGTATCCTACCTGAAATGTGAATAGCGGGCAGAAAATCCGTTTTTCAAAAACCATATAGTTTGCTTAGAAAGTTTTCCAACAAGGTAACAGGTGATCATGATGCCACAATGAAGTCTGCGTATAGCTGATTATGATGCCACATGTACTTCTCTACGTCTGTTCTATAACCCTGGCTAATCTACAGAAGCCTTAACTGCCGCGAAAACCCTAACCGCAGACTCCCAATTACTAACCGTAAAAACCCTAACTGCAGACATAGGAAAGTGATGGGTTTGATTTTTCCCACATTCGAAAGTGCCTAAATCTTCTTGTCTGCTGCTGGAAACACTGAATCTGCAGATCTGTTGGCTTCGAAGGTGTTTCATTCTGATTCACTACATGAAGAGTCATGTGCGTTTCGAACAATTTTTTTGTGGAGTTTATATGTGCTTCTGCGTTGACCAGAAAAGCACGCCTTTAAAAGCAATAGAATATTGCAAATAACCATACATAAATGTAATTAATGACTTCCATCTCCTCTGGTTTCTATTCTTGTATCATAGTACCATAGAGTTAATATGTAAAGTACGAATTATGAAGTTAGAAATCTCAATGTGAAATTGTATTAAAAGTGAATGGCAACAACATTACTTAGAAACAAGTTTGATCGTTTAAACACAAATAAGTCTGAAAGACTTGAAAAAGGACATAATAAGAATTTAGAAGGTTAGTTAAAAACGGTTCATAGACAAACAACAGTGGAGGAGATTAGTAAAAAAATTCAAAATAATTTTTATATTATTCAATGTTTTGTATCTCAAAGATATAACTGTATTATTATTTTTAAAGGTTACATATTTTAGGAAGAAAGAAACAATTATTTCGTTATCATTGAGTTGACAGCCTTTAACACTATTTTTTTAAATTTTTGTCTGCTTTTTAGATTGTTGATGAATACTCAAAAATTAAATTTGTGTTGATTAATAACTAAAATCTCAATGCATAATGCATTAATTTGATGTTTTACTTATTCATAAATTAGATTTTACCTTTGCTTTTTATATTGTTGATAAATACTCAAAAATTAAATTTGTGTTGATTAATAACTAAAATCTCAATGCATAATGCACTAATTTGATGTTTTACTTATTCATAAATTAGATTTTACTTTTGAATGGTAAATAACCAAACCTCAACAACAGTAATTAATCATGTTTTTATCAAAATAACCAAACCTCAACAACAGTAATTAATCATGTTTTTATAGTTGATATTTTACCTATCCATAAACTAAATTTTACTTTTGGCTTGTAAAATTCTAATAACTAAATATAGAAAATAACTTATTTAATCAATAGTACTAAGTCATGTTTCAATTTTTAATATTTCGTTCCTAAATTTATATAATGTTTAGTATTATATAATGTTCTAAAGTTTATATATAATTATTATATTGTTATGGTATTTATAAAAAAGTTATATCAACAATAAATTAAAATATTAAATTTATTATAATATAATATTATGTTCATAAATTAATAATAATAACACTTATTATATTATAATACTAATATATTATATTATTAATAATAATATTGTGATCTTCAAATATGATTTTGCTTTGTTCGACTATGATGTTTAAACATGGTTATGTCACATTGCAACATTGTAATGTTTGTTAAGGGTTTTATCGGATGTGACATACATGAAATGTGATGTCACAATGTGACATTAATTAAGGGTTTTGTTGCATTGCATTGTTCATCAACGATTATGTTGGGTTGTGACATTTTTCAATGGTTATGTCAAATGGTTTAACCATGGTTCATTAAATTTCTCTACCATTTACCATGTTTGAATATGGTTGCCTATAGTTGAGTATGTTTGAGCATTGTTTACTATGGTCGAGTGTGTTTGACTATGGTCAACAATGGTTGACCTTGGTTAAGCATGGTATGTTTATGTCAAATTATTGCACTACTTAATCGTTATTTAGGATTGTGAAATTCTAATGTTCATTGACAGTTTTGTCATGTGCAACATTCATGTAGGGTTATGTTGGATTGTGACATTCCTTAATGGTTATCTCAGATTGTGACATTCATATTGCAACTTTAAAGGCTATGTCACATTGCGACGTTTATCAAATGGCATGCCACATTATAATGTTCATCAAGGGTTTTGTTGCAATGTGATGTTCATCAAATGTAATGTCACATTTCAAATTATGATATCCATACTGTCACGTTAATGGCTATCATGAAGGTTTTTATCGCATTGCAACATTTTTATTGGATTATTCTGTATTAAAACATTCCAACATGGTTATGTTGGATTGCAACATTCCTTAATGGTTATTTCACATTGTAGCATGCATATGGTGGTTTCAATGGCTATGTCACATTGCGACGTTCATCAAATGATATGTAATATTGCAATGTTCAATAAGTGTTTTGTCTCATTGTGATGTTAATGAAATGTGATGTCAAATTATGACATTCATAAATATTTTTTTCACATTGCAACATTCATCATCGTTTATGTTGGAATGTGGCATTCATAAATGGTTATTTTATATTATGAAATCCATACTGTCATGTTAATGGTTGTCATATTGTAGTGTTTATCAAATTTCATGTCATGTTGCAATGTTTGTTAAGGATTTTGTTTCATTTTGATGTTCATTAAATGTGATGTCACAATGTGACATTCATTAACTGTTTCGTCGCATTGCAACATTCATGAAGGGTTATGTTGGGTTGTGACATTCTTCAATGGTGATGGTGGATCGTGACATTCATTTTGGATTACTTTATGTTAAATTAATGAATTGCTTAATATTTATGTTGCATTGTAACATTCTTGAAGGTTTATGTTGAATTCAGTAGTTTGCATTGTGACTATCCTTTATGGTTATTTCACATTATAGCATTTATCTTTCCACGTTAACGGCTATGTCAGATTACAACATTCATCAAATGTCATGTCACATTATAATCTTCATTAAGGGTTTTGTTGCATTGTGATGTTAATGAAATGTGATGTCACATTGTGACATTGATAAAGAATTTTGTTAGATTGTAACATTCATCAACGATTATGTTGGATTGTGACATTCATCAAATGTGATGTCACATTGTGACATTCATTAACTATTTTGTCGTATTGCAACACTCATGAAGGGTTATGTTGGGTTGTGACATTCTTCAATGGTGATGATAGATTGTGACATTCATTTTGGCTTCCTTTATGTTAAATTACTGCATTTCTTAGCATTATGTTGCATTACAACGTTCTTGAAGGTTTATGTTGCATTGAGTAGTTTGGATTGCGACTATTCTTTATGGTTACTTTGTATTGTAGCATTAATATTTCCATGTTAACAACTATGTCAAATTGCGACATTCATTAAATGTCTTGTCACATTATAATCTTCATTAAGGGTTTTGTTGCATTGTGATGTTAATGAAATGTGATGTCACATTGCGACATTGATAAATAATTTAATCAGATTATGACATTCATCAATGACTATGTTGGATTGTGACATCTGTAAATTGTTATTAGATATTACAACATTCCAACATGGTTATGTTAGATTACAACATTCGTTAATGGTTATTTCATATTGTAACATGCAAATGGTGGCGTCAATGACTGTCACATTGTGACGTTCATCAAATGTGATGTCACATTGCAATGTTCAATAAGTTTTTTGTCTCATTGTGACGTTAATGAAATATGATGTCACATTGTGATGTTCATAAATATTTTTTCCATAATGCGACATTCATCAATGATTGTATTGGATTACGACATTCGTAAATGGTTATTTCATATATTGACATCCATACTGCCACATTAATGGCTATGTCATATTGCAATGTTTATCAAATGTCATGTCACATTACAATGTTCATTAAGGGTTTTGTTGTATTGTGACATTAGTCAAATGTGATGCCACATTGTGACATTCATTAAGTGTTCTGTCGCATTGCAACAATCATGAAGGGTTCTCATGGGTTGTGACATTATTCAATGGTGATGATGGATTGTGACATTCATTTTGGATTATTTTGTGTTAAATTTTTGCATTGCTTACTATTATGTTGCATTGTAACGTTCTTGAAGGTTTATGTTGCATTGAGTAGTTTGCATTGTGACTTTCATTTATGGTTATTTCAGATTATAGCATTTATCTTACCACATTAATGGCTATGCCAGATTGCAACATTCATCAAATGTCCTGTCACATTAGAATATTCGTTAAGGGCTTCGTTGCATTGCGATGTTAATGAAATGTGATGTCACATTAGGACATTGATAAAGAATTTTGTCAAATTATGACATTCATCATCGATTATGTTGGATTGTGACATTTGTAATTTTTTATTACAGATTACAACATTTCAACATGGTTATGTTGGATTGTGACATTCCTTAATGGTTATTTTAGATTGCAACATGCATATGGTGGCGTCAATGACTATGTCATATTGCTACATTCATCAAATGTCATGTCACATTGTAATGTTCAAGAAGTGTTTTTTCTCATTGTGACAGAGATGTTATGTCAGATTGTGACATTCATAAACATTTTTGTCACATTGTGATATTCATCGATGATTATGTTGGATTGTGACATTCGTAAATGGTTATTTCATATTATGACATCCATAGTGCCACGTTAATGGCTATGTCATATTGCGTTGTTTATCAAAAGTCATGTCACATTGAAATGTTCATTAAGGGTTTTGTTGCATTGTGACGTTAATCAAATGTGATGTCACATTGTGACATTCATTAAGTGTTTTGTCACATTGCAACATTAATGAAGGGCTATGTTGAGTTGTGACATTCTTCAATGGTGATGACAATTTGTGACATTCATTTTGGATTTATTTATGTTAAATTGTTTCATTTCTTGGTATTTATGTTGCATTGTAATGTTCTTGAATGTTTATGGTGCATTGAGTAGTTTGCATTAAAAATTTCAATTCTGGTTATTTCAGATTGTAGCATTTATCTTTCCACGTTAGTGGGTATGTCAGATTGTGACATTCATCAAATGTCCTGTCACATTACAATCTTCATTAAGGGTTTTCTTGAATTGTAATGTTAATTAATGTGATGTCACACTATGACATTGACAAATAATTTTGTTCGATTGTGACATTCATCGATGATTATGTTGGATTTTGACATTCATAAATTGTTATTATAGATTAAAACATTCATCCATATTTTGATGTAAATGGCTATGTCATATTGCGATGTTCATCAAATCTTATGTCACATTGTGATGTTCATTAAGGGTTTTGTTGTGTTGTATTTTTCATCAAATTTGATGTCGCATGTGAAAAAAAATAATGGTTTTGTTGCATTTCAACATTCATCAAGGGTTATGTTGGGTTGCAAAATTATTCAATGCTTATGTTAGATTGTGGTTGGCCAGGTTTAATGATATAGTAATATTATTAATATTTATGTGATGTTGCAGAGTGTATCAAAGGTGATGGCACATTATTTTTTTCATAACGTCCACTTTGGTTCACCTTGGTTAAACATGATTTATTATGGTTGACATTGGTTAAGCATGGTTGTCTACGTCAAATTGTTGCAATCCTTAATGGTTATTTTGGATTTTAGCATTCATCTTCCCATGTTAATGTGTATGTCACATTGTGGCCTTCTTCAAATGTTTTGTTACATTTGAAGAAGGCCACAATGTAACAAAACATTGTTACATTTTGAAAGTGTGAATTTGAATATGGTCTAATGCATATTATTACACCATATTCAAATTCATTGTAAAAGTACTTTGAATAATCTCTCCAAGTTAATAAATATTTCCATGTTAAAAAAAATCTTATTCACACTTTCAAAAT
>JZKD02S1732861.1:81842-98063 GCA_000966675.3 Picea glauca
TCATGCACCCTGGAACTAGTGGAAAACTCATGGACTAAGTTGTGTCTCCTGTGAAGTCTGAGCACCCTGTAAATGTCTGAACCATGTTGTGTCTTAGTGTGGACTGTTGTCATTTTTGGATGTCCATACCCAAATTCATGTTGTTGTTGTCACCGTGAGTTAACCGAATTGCTATTGTTGTTGTGGTTATCCTCACCGTGTGGGAATTGAGTTGGAAGGGGCTGAAGAACCGAATTTTAAGGCCCTTAGTTGAAGAGGCAATCTGTCAGGCCTGTGAGAAGCTATTTCCAGGTGAAGGAGTCTGTTGGGAAGTGGTATTCTTCCAGAGATATTCCAGCACCAGCTACAGAGCTTTAAGACTTCCTGATCTGGCCTGTCGTCGAGACCCAGAGAGGGAGGTGAAGAACTAATGGACTGTGCTTGTGAAGGTGTATACTCCCGGGCGGAACAGGCATGTGGGGAATGAGAGTCCATGAGTAGTGGGCATAAGAAGGCATCCTGGGAAGAATCCTTCTAGTTATTCTGTGCAGTTTTCCCTGCAACCTCAGCCTAGACTAGGATTCCTTGCCTTGGGTGGAGCATAGTCCTAGCTCGGGGGCCACCCACTACTGAACATGATGAGTAACATGGTCTAAGGCTGGGAGGTTAATGGAAGGCCTACACTTGGTTGGTGGAATTACCATGGTTTCAAAGATAAGTATCATCTTATGCTTAATATTATGTTTTCCATGTCTGTGATGGTTATATGTAGCATGTATTTTGTTGTGCATATGAATTATTGTTAATGCCAAGGATTATTTATGTTAGCAGTAATCTTGTTCTTACTCTGAGTTAAATTTGTTTAATATGACTTAAATGCATGTCATTAATTAAGTATGAGAATTATGTTGTTCCACACAATAGCGTTTTCCCGGCCAGTGGGATAATGGTCGGGGGGCATTATAGTGGAGGAAAGGACGAAGGGAAGTAAGCATTAGAGGAGGTCGCTTCCATTTTTACCAAACTGGCACCATAGAACTAGAGAGGATCCGAATGCATCCTCTGGAGGGTGTGTCGAGAGCTCACAAAGTGAGTAATGAGAGCTTGTTGGGAGGGGGTGATCCTATTACTACAACAGAGGGTGTTGTTGTCGCAAGCACCCCTCTTGGATTTTCCTCACTCTTGAACCATGCTGGGGGGATTATGGAGGTGGAGGAAAGAAGAAATGGAGGTTGAGGGAAGTTGCAGGGAGTGATGGAAGGAGATGGAGGTGCTGAGAGGGAAAGTGATAGGGGGCCCAGGAGGTGCCAACTAGGGGTTATTTTTTCTAGATCTCTTCCATTTAAGATTTTTGTTTCCAGGTCAATTATGACTTTGCAGTCTCCTTCTATGATCATGCAGGTGATGTTTTGGTCCAGATCCAATTTCATTCCTTTAATTAGACCCCAAATTTTTGCTAAGTTGTTGGTGTCAAATCCCATATTTTCTGCAGTGAGGCTATGAATTATGCCCTTGTTGTTTCTTATGATAGATATTAAGCCTGAGAGACCTAGATTTCCTTTTGAAGCACCATCAAAGTTGACTTTGTGAAAGCTCAACGAGGGGGGAATCCATATAGAGGGATTGAGGGCTTTAACTGTGAGGAGGGGTTGCAGTGGAAGGGTGGAGTCAGATAGTGAGAAGCCTCAAGAGTTGAGGATTGAAATCTCACCCGGATCAGAGGGGAAGTATTCTTGGGTCCATAGATGGAGATGAGGTGTTTCCTGGAGGTGCGAGAGGATTGTGGACAAGAGGAGAGTATATGGGAGGGTTGGGAGTGAAAGAGTCTTATGTTCCTCTCTTTCCAAAGTTGTTAAACTATGAAGCTTGGTAAGAGTTTCCAGGTTCTTTTCAAGATTGGACTTTTATAAGAGTCAGTTCCCCAACCCCTTATTATGCTCATGATGTTATCTTTGACCCATTTGGTTCTTCTCATGAGTTGGGTAGCTTGATTCCATATTTCCTCACTGAGTGTATAGTTATTTAGGAGGTACTATGTGGTTTCTACCTGTTGATAGCATAGATGGTAGATTGAAGGACCAATAAAACCTCGTCTTTGTAGATTGTCCTAGGTTAAGATCTTGTTTTGAAGAAGGAGCCAGAGGAATGTGGAGATTTTGGGCTAGAATTTTGATTTCCAAACTATTGTCCAGATGCAGTTTTTTTGCAGAGTTTTAATGTTTTCCTATAGAGTATATCCCTCTTTGAGAGTGAAGTTTCTATGGGGTGTGTGTCCCCATCTAAGAATATATATATATATGCTTATCTGGATTCATCTCGAGATAGTTTTTTTCCTCCAGTGTTGTAGGTTGTAGTCCATTGCTACTTGAAGTTCCTAATGGTTTCATTTCTAGCTTCGCCGAGGAGAGTTGTTGGGGGTGTTTTTCCACATATCTACTACTTTGCGGGTGGCAAGCTCTTGTATGTGATTTTCATAGGATTGTATATTTTATTCCAATTGGAGGGGCGACAGTTGCTGCGAGGAGTGTGTCCAGAATAGGGTGCTCTGTCCATTGCTAATTTCCCAGAAAGCGTGTTCTTGTATTAGTGGCCTATTTTTCCAAGCTGCATTCCAGATGTTGGACCCTTGAATTTTTTCCTTCATCCTAATCAGATGGCTTTGTTGTGTGTTTGGGGCATATTTGCGTTTCCATAGATTTGCCTAATTTTCTACTGGATTTTTGAGCCATCTCCACAAAATTTTATCTCCCATGGTGTTATTTAATTTTCCAAGGTACAAGAGGCCCAGATCGCCTAGAGATATGGGCTTACAAACTTTATCACAGCTGACTAGGGCCCATTTTTTGTCTAGGTTGTTGTCATGCCAAAGAAAGTTCCTTGGAAAATTCTTTATTTTGTTTATGACGGATTGGGGGGTATCTAGGTTTGAGATGAGGTAGGAAGGGATGGCTTGAAGGAATGACTTTAAGAGGGTGATTCTAGCAGGGATTTTGAGGGAGCGGAAGGTCCAATTGCTAAGACGGTTGTAGATGGAGAGGAGGAGAGAATCCCATGAGGATTTTTTGGCAATTGAATCTAAGAGAGGAAGACCCAGGTACTGAGAGGGCAGGGAGCAGATAGGAATATTCAAAAGTTGGGGAATGTGTTGCTGGATTGAAATAGGCATGTTGAAGAAGAAGATTTGTGATTTGGCTAGATTAAAGGTGGTGCCTGAAGCTTCACTGAAATAATTGAGGATGGAACTTAGTTTGTTTTCTTCTTACATTGTGGTGGTGTTAAAAAGCATTGTATCATTAATAAATTGGCTGTGGGAGGCTGTTGGTTGAAGCCCATGAAGAGGGAGGCCTTGAAGGGATCCATTTTGAACTGAGTCTTTGATATAGCGACCTAGGCCTTCAACCATTATGACAAAAAGGAAAGGGGAGAGGGGGTCACATTGCCTTATTATTCTTGGAGGTGAGAAGGGTTGTGAGGGTGCACCGTTCACAATGATTGAGAAGAAGGTTGAAGAAATGAGGTTCATTATCCAGGATATCCAGTCCTTGCTGAAATTGAAAGGCGTTAGGACAACTCTCATGTACTGTCAGCTTAATTTGTCAAAATATTTTGAAAGGTCAAACTTTAGTAGCATACCTGATGTACGGGTGATTTCGTGGAAAAGAATGACACTATCGATGTTTTTCCTTCCTTCGATGTACCCATATTGCTCCTTGCAAATGATGAAGGGGAGGATTAGCTTGATTCTTAGAGATATGACCTTGGAGATGATTTTGTAGATCACATTTCAGAGTGCTATGGGTCTGAAATTCTTCGGATTTGTAACCCTCTCTTCTTTGGGCATTAGGGTGAGGAAGGTGGCATTGAGTGCTTGGAGAAATTTCCCTGAGCTGTGAGATTCTTCTACTAACTCCCACACTGTTTCCCTTAGCATTGGACAACAAGAGTGGAAGAAGTACATTGTGAAGCCATCTGGGCCTGGAGATTTACCTGTGGGTAACTCCTGGATAGCTTGATTCACTTCTACCTATGTTATGGGTGTCATCAAGGCTTCATTCTTCACCTGGGTGATTAGAGTTGGGATGTTTTGGGTCACCCTATCTATTGTTGAAGTGCAGTCCACATGGGGTTCTGAGAGGAGTTCCTTGTAAAATATTGATAGCTCATGTGTTATTTCTTGATGAGTTAATAGGCCAGTGCCCAACAAGTCTTCCAGATTCGTAATACTGTTGATGAAGCGTCTGTGGATCATGGAACAGTGGAAAAATTTGGTTTTTTTCTCTCCCTCTTTGAGCCATTGAACCTAACATTTCTGTCTCCAAAGGATTTCTTCCTGCTTGTATCTTTCTTCCAGTTTCCTTTTAATATTCTGATAATCCTGTTGTTGAGTTATTGTGTGCCCAGTATGAATGATTTGTTCTTGAAGGGCCTCTAGTTTTTGTTCCAGTAGTTTCCATTCCTAGAACATATTCCCAAAAACTTCTTTGTTCCATTTACGCACCTGTTGTTTGAAGTGTTTTAGCTTTTGATGGAAGCAACACATTTTGGTGCCCTTCTAGACTTTTGGCATGCTCCACCAATATCGATATAGTTCCTGGAAGTCCAGGAGGGAGAGCCATAATTTCTCAAATTTGAATGGTTTGAGCTTGGGTGTGGCTATTATGTCTACCTAGAGCTAAACGGACCAATGTTTCAAGCCTTCCTTCAGAAGGATGTTGGATTCTACCAATGGGCCTTCCAAAAGGATAATTTTGGAGATAAGGAAATGGTTTATTGTGCAGGTTATTTTTTGGTGCCCCGATCGCTTGTTGGTGCAGGTGTAGGTGACATTTCCATTGTCTATGTCAACCAATTTGAGGTGATATATGAGTTCTCGAAATTTTAAGTTGTCCAGTTCCAATCGTTTTTCCCCCTTCTTTTTTCCTCCAGCATGAGAATCATATTGAAGTCTCTATTAATTATCCATCATTTGTGCTCAGCTAGAGAGCCTAGGTAAGACAGACTCTGAAGAAAGAGATCTTTGTCTTGGTTGGTTTGCGGTCCATGGGTGTTAGTAATCATTCCATCCTTGTGTCAACCAATGGATTGGTAGTGAGTTGTGAGAGTGCTTGGAGTAGAGAAGCCTTCGTCTAGGATAATTGTGGCAGGGTTCCAAAGGATGGCAAGGCCCCCTACGACTCCTTTCAAGTCCAAGTGATATGATTCGCAGTTGCACCAACATATTTTAAGAATGTCTTATGTGGTTTGCCCCATGCATTTTGTTTCTTGTAACAAGAGAATATCGGGGTCTTCCGTCTTGATGCAGTTTCAGAGAATCCTTTGTTTGGATCTCCCATTTAGGCCTCTAATGTTCCAGGTGAGGATATTCATTATTAACAGTTTGGTGGGAGGGAAAATGAGCTCTTTGAGATCCTTTGTACCTATCTTGAGTTGATCATATAATTTCCTGCCTCCTTTATTAGTTGGTGCACCGAACTTCTCCCATGTCTTTTGTTTTCCTTTGGGTGTCTTCTTGGGTCTGGGTTTGGGTCCACACTCATACTAAGTCTTGATTTAGCTCCTGTTGATGAGTCCAGAAATACCTTATGGACTTTTCTAAGATGGTATTCTCATATGGTTTGTAGATATTTCTTGTTGAGTGCTTCTTCTAGCCTGTCTAAGTCAATTTTGGCTAGGTCTTRCTCATCCATTTCCATGATTGTGTCTCCTTCCCTTTCTGGTTGTTTCCTTGAGTCTRGAAAATCCTGTGGGTCTTCTTGGTTACCTGGAATCGGGTGCACCTGTKGCTTCTTATCTTCCTTGTTATTGATGTGATATTTTTTTKCCACTTTGTGTGGGCTCTCCACTTTGTCTGTGTCTACAAGGTGGTTAAGGGCTTCAAAGGAGTTGGTGTTGGGGTTCTTTCTTCCATTTTTARTGGTGGGTTTCTTCTGYGATTCTGAACCTRGGTGAATCCATCCTTTGGTTTCTCTTCAACTTTTKCCTTGGGGGGGAGTGGGGGCATTTAGGGGKAAATCTCTGAATAAGTGCATTTTATTAAAATTATACTTTAGGGGGAAATCTATTCTATTTTATTAAAATTATACTTTATAAAAAAWTATTAAAATTATAAGTGTARTAGTGCCTCTATTCTAATTTATTAAAATTATAATTTATAAAAAAATAAATAATAATTAAAAAATAAATTCTTTTTAAATTAATAATGTATTTTTTTAAATATAATATTAAAAAAAAACAACAACAATACTAGCAACTTTTTTGAAAACTCCCATTTCAAAATTCAACCCAATTATTTCAATCTGTCCATTCTATAAAAATCCAGGAAATAGTTTAAAACCAAAATAGTCTTCTATTGAATTGGAATCCGCGTAAGGCCAGGGAAATGTGCATTTTATCTACTAAACAATTTTTTTTGTCAGTTTATCTGATAATGGTGTTGTTTAATTGTTTTATGTTTTGGTTTTTTAAGTCAGAATCCTGCGATTTAAATCTGTACAAATGCAGAAATGGATTTAGCATGTTGAAAAACCCCCAGGGCACCCTAATTATATAGAAATAACCACTCATATATGTTGATCCAACAATCACTTGCCATATTTCAAGAAAATATCTCCGAAAAATATCCCATGAAAAAGGTCAAAAGGTAGAAAGTTTAGACTAGTGCATGTAAAATGGCGTTGTCTAACTGTTCCATGTTTTGGCCATTTTCGTTGGAATTTGACTGATATCTGCAAGGTTTTGGCCTTCTTCGGTTGAATCCGAGGAGTTAAATCTGTACTAAATCACAAATTTTTGTTGTTTAAATTGCATTTCTGAATACAGAAATGAATTTAGCTTGCTAAAAAATCCTAGAACACTGAAATTATACAGAAATAACCATTAATATATGCAAATCCAGCAATCACTTGTAAAATTTAGATAAAACTTTTAAGCAATAATACACACATAAGATTATTATAATTGATAAATGTCAATGTACTATTAATGAGATTTAGATGAAACTTTTAAGCATTAATATACACACAGGATTATTATAATTGATAATTGACAGTGTACTGTTAGCTCAACTTGCATTTCAAAGAAGTCATTGTTAGAGATAATGCCTCATTTATGATGCATACTAGAGTTTAGGGATTGGATTGGTTTGTTGGAGAATGTTGAGAGATTCTCTCAACCTCTCCCTCCAAAAGTGGAATAAGTTGGATCTATCATCTCACTCCAAATATACATACCTGATGTATCTGTGTTTATTGTATGTAATACAGACTATTATTATTGTGTGAGTTATTAATGTGCAATGGAGGCTCTCCATATTATCAATTTGGTATCAGAGCTTGGATGGGCTTAATCCCTCACGGGAGTGCCTAAGAAGATGTGATAACCATGGGAGCCTATTCTCTGTAAATATGTTTGAGAGTGGATTGCTTTATTTTCTGTGTGAGGGTCCTATGTGTGTTTGATTTGAGATTGTTTTGCATTGGAACAAAATATCCTGGTGTGCTAAGCATTAACATGTTTAGCTATGTATAAAAGAGGTCCTTTCTTCATGTGATAGAGAACCCACACACTCACGGTGTGAAATCACTCCGTGAGAGTAGAAATTGATGAAGGAGAAAGGTTGCACTGGTCCGTACACCTTGTGAAACAAAAGAGAATCACTTATCTGCCTACATGAGAATCAATTGGATTGCATATTTGAAGACTAGTGAAACGAGCTCCGAGGATATCAAATTTTGGCAAGACATTGGATTGGCCTTGATTGATGATTTCTTTCTCCAATACTCGTGAAGTCCAGGGACCTACTTACAAACTTGATGAGCCAATCTAGCATCACACTTTAAATTCATGCACTTCAATGCTCCCAATTGTGTGATTCAAATCGTTCAGTCATGAGACAATCACGATGGGTATGCATGATTCAAAGGAGGATGCACATAAATTTATTGTGACGATCATGTGCTAGAGTGAAGGAGTCGTCGAGTAGTCACCAACAAGTGCAGAGATCACTTCTATCTTACCTGGTTATGAATCATTTTGTTGTGGTTGACAGACAAAGCCACCACTAGGCCTGATGTCATTGGAGATACAATTATTTCAACAGATTTACTTCCAGAGTTATTGATGGACCAGTTGCTACCAAGTGCCGAGGGTTTCAATCTCTCAAATCACTGAAGGGATCTATATGTTATGTTTGTTGTCTTATGGAATTTTATTAAATTTGTGTAAATTTCACATGATGAAGAACCAATTACAGGGTAGAGTACCATAATTTAAAATGAGTGGTTCTTGACATTCTTCAGGGATGAAAGAACAAATCATTAATTTGATTGTGTCTACATTCTGTCAGATGCTGGTGGGACTTGTTGTACTTTGGTGCTTCAAGATCATCAATTACAGGTCATCTTGTGAGTTTGTGAGTGTATAAAAGGTCAATTGTATGATTGACTACTGAAAATGTCTAGTAATCAAATCAGTGTCCTATATAACTATCGAAATTTGATCTTCGAGGGAATTCAACAAATGGTAGTGTATCCATAGGATAATTCAGTATCGAGATTGTCCTTTGGGAGGTCGAGAAATGCCAGTTCTACAAAGAACGTCAAAGATGGTAAGAATCTTTTCTACTTTAAATGTTTCAAATGGGAAGGTCGAATGTGTGGAGAAGAAAAGAGCAAAAGACGAAAGATTCAGAGTGGGTGTAAGCGTTGATGAAGACCAGTCAGACAAACGACAAATTTTGTAATTGTGATTTTAGTATTGTAAGTTTTCTGTAATGTAGGCATTAAGGGGGGGTGTTAGATATAATGCCTCATTTATGATGCATACTAGAGTTTAGGGATTGGTTTGGTTTGTTGGAGAATGTTGAGAGATTCTCTCAATCTGTCCCTCCAAGAGTGGAATAAGTTGGATATCACTCTAACTATATATACCTAATGTATCTATGTTTATTGTATATAATACAAACTATTATTATGGTGTGAGTTATTCATGTGCAATGGCAGCTCTCCATATTCTCAATTGTCAAAAGACCTGAAAGCTTCAATCTCCACGAGTGTAAGGAATCTTTCTCTCAAAGATAACCCCATGAAATTTGTGGGTGGGAGTTGGAAATATAATATATAACTAGCACAACCACAAACTCATGGCTGGTAAACACCGAAAGGTTTTTATTGGCCCAGAAAATGAAAGGCAACCATAAAATGAAGCGTAACCATAAAATGAAACCCACAGCTACCCATGACCATAAATGGTTACTCCTTTATGTGTAAAAACCCTAAAAACATCATGTTTTTCTTATAAAACCCTAAACCATGAAAAAAAATGTATCAGTAATGAAGACCGAAAGTCAATATATTCCACATTTTTATGGTGTTCTATTTTTTCAAATTCTAAATAAATTTCTTTTATAAAACCCTAAAAGCATAATGTATGAAGCAATAATAATTTTATGGTATACTCTTCTTTGAAATTTTAAATTATTATTTTTTTTWAAAMCCTAATTATATAGAAAGAAATATCCCATTATGAGAGGAGATACAAAATTATACAAACGTAAACCCAATGACCTAATGAACCTAAAAAMGATCTAGRATTCCACAAGGATAGACCCAATGATCGAATGAAACTAAACCTCATTCAAACCACTAGGGATAACTGGAGAAAAACCAAGGTGCTCTTACACCTAAAGATCTCATGATACATAATTACGTATCTATAAGTACATGGGAAATATAAGAAAACTTGGATCAGCCACAGTCAAAGCAATATTGTTGAAGCCGAGTCCATCTAGATGGGTGGCTGTAGCGCTCCTCCTCCTTCATTTGAATGATATGCATCTGTCTCTACACGTGATTGTTTAATTTCCAAAGCCAAATTATCAGAATATCTATTACAACAGCCCATCCAATTGCGACCTAGTTCATGAGAAGTAGAACTGTAGCTAATTTCACTACTGGAGTCGTTTCCTTGAAATCCAGTTCCCCATAATGTTTGTTTGTTCATTTCCTTATGTTTTAATGACGGTATGAGAAAACATTTTCCTATGGAGATGCAAGGAAATACGCCCAGAAGTAAAGCTATGAGCGCCCTCCTTGCAGGAGGGGAAGGTGTCATTGTTAATTGGACTTCATCGTTGTGGAATAAATGATCTGTATTTCTCACATGACAATTCTTCTTTCGAATCCAATTCAAAATTGGCATGAATTGTATCATGGTCAACATCTTCTCCGTTGTTGTCATGAATATCTCCTCCCTGCAAAGAATCATGGCATAAATTAATCGGTTGTCTGTATAAATGTGAGAGATTCCAGCTGAAGTAGCACTCGTTCTTCTTTGGGGAAGATGATGATGTAATGGATTGAGAGGATGATTGAAGCAGCAACAACAGAAGTGTTGTGGGCTCTTGGAGGCAACTTAAGAGGAGTTGGCGATGACTCATTGCCTCCAAGAACCCACAACGATTCGTTGGCTCCAAGCACCCACAATTCGTTGGCTCCAAGGACCCACAACGATTTTGCTGCTGCACATGGCCATAAAATGAAATGTGACTTTAATCTTTGTTAATCACTCAGACATGGAAATCAACTAGCCACCACAGTAAATTTTAAATATGATTAAGTAAAAGTAAAAAAATAAACTTGTAAATGGATGTCTTTATAATAGTGAGGAAGTTAGTGGTTGAAATCATAGCCATTGAGTTATTGGGACGACTAAGAATATTCCATCAATATTTAATCTTGTCCATACAAAACTGATTAAGGACTAAAAAACTATTAAATGTGCCCATTATCAATAGGTGTATGCCTTTCGACGTAAATATAGTTCGACGTCAATAGATTCATGCTCACATAAAAGGGAAATATTATTCAAGATCCACATTGCCTTCTCGGAGTTGGAGGAAGACCAAATCCAACTGGATAACCATAATGGATGGAATACTTATGAGTGTACCTAGTGGACTCATCTTTCCTAGACTCAGTCTTTCATCCCACGGAGGGGAGGGGAGGGGAGGGGAATATACAAGTTCCAGAGAGTATTAAGTTCATTGTAAAATGTTAATTATGTTTGTAAACAAATTTTCTATTTATTATAATTTTAATAAAAAAGTGATAGGAATTTAGATATAAGTTCCATTATACTATAAGTTGTAGATAAGAATGTAGAATATTTTAAAGAATTTCATATATTTTCAAAATCATTTATATTAATAAAAAAAAATTATTCTATTAAAAAAATTATTTTTTTATATAAATTTAATTTTATTATTATTTTTTTTTTTAATCAAATTTTATGTAAAAATAAAATTACAAATTTTTTATCTAATAATTCAAATAATTGAATGGTTTGATTAATAAACCCTCTCCACTATCCTTTTATTTATTTATTTATATATATATATATATATATATATATATATATATATATATATAATGATTGATTTGTTATTTTCATAAGAAAATGATTTGGAACTAAAGTTTAGAAAAATTTAATGATTTGGATGTAAAGTTTAGTAAGTTTTTTGTGTTTTATTAAATTGATGTAATTTGATTTTATGATGACATTCAAGATATGTTTAACATGATGTCATTATTTGTAGGGTAAATGTTTTAGTTAAAAATATAAAAACTTTAGAAAATCTTATTGATTTTTAAAGTATAAAAAACTTTTGAAAATTTTATTGATTTTTAAAATATTCAATTTAATATTATAAAAAAATTTAATTATTTGACAAAAATTTATAAAAAAAAATTATTTGATCAAAATTATGAAATTAAATACAAAACAACTAGTAAAATACCCATTAAGATTTTTACTACCCATCAAGATTTTAGTGGTTAATGGAAATGTCAATTTAAACATAAAATCACGGATTAAACAAGTCAACAAATCATTTTCTTAATGGGAAGATCATCTATAGTAAAGGTTGACTAAGCATTGTACTTGGACTTTTAAATATCTAGTTTTGTAGTTTAGATGTGAACTCAAATTATAAAAGAATAAAAATTGATTGTGAAAATGGAATAAGACATTATTTTGGTTATTGAAATTTACGAGATGAACCTAAATTTTTTGATACATAAATTCTTAATAATGGAAACATGACTAAATATTATTAATTAATAATATAAACTCGATTAAATACTATTTTCTATGTTTGGTCATTAGAATTTTACAATTTAAAAGTAAAGTTTAGTTTATAGATAAGTAAAACATCAATTAAAAAATTAATTATGAAAACATGATTAATTACTTTTATTAAGGTTTAGTTATTAGGATTTTACAATCTAAAGGTAAAATCTAGTTTATGAATCAATTAAACATCAATTAAGGAATTAGTACATTAAACATGAAGATTTTAAATACAAATTTACTTTTTGAACATTCATCAACAATCTCTATAACTATAACTAGACAATTAGAGAAACATTCAAAAATTAGAAAAAAAAATATTAAAGTCTCTTCTCAATTGTTATTATTTCCTTTCTAAAGTCTTTCAAGTAACCTTCTCAATTGTTATGTTGTCCTTTCTAAAGTCTTTCATGCTTATTTATGTTTAAAATGATTAAACTTGTTTGTAAGTAATGTTGCTATGTAATTCATTTTTAATACAATTTTACATTGATATTTATAACCTCACAATTTGTTTGTAACGGAAGGAGGCCACTCAGCGTTCCCATGATTTATGTCATAAATATGGTCAGTCGTCGTCCCTCATCTCGGTCTTGAATGGAGGGTGACCTTAATTACTTGCAAAGAAAGGGAGGATAGCTCCCTCACGTCAAGTTAATGGTGGTCTTGTGGATTAATGGTAGGAGGTGAGTGAGTACAATAGTCATGTATGCCCCTTGGATATCTCTCCTACTCAGCCCTGGCTTGCACTATTTCTCCTTCGAGGTCCATCACCTTGCTCGCTCTGATAATTGGTTTATTGCACAGTGGGTTCTCTTGGTTGTAATTCAGTGGATTCTTTGCCCCCTAGCTTAGCAATGCCAAGAGAGAGAGGAAAGCCGAGATGTGGACATTCCTTGTACAACCATGTTGCCCGGTAGAGACGCCTACAAAAACTGGAACGAGCTTGTCCATTTACAGCATTCGACACACCATGAGGCCACAAACTCCACCAATGTCCTACGTCAAGGAGGAATTCTCGGACGATTACTTGCGCCCTAGCACTAGAAAAGATAATACAAGTACTCAGGCTTCCATGGAAGGTGCCACATGCATTGTTCGGGAGGAATTCCTAAAGGAACTCGTCCACACAGCTCCAGGCACTTACCTCTAGGACAACACCAGTGAAGCGGATGCAGGAGTTGTGGTGGAAGAGGATGGAGCCACCCGCACTACGCAGAAGAACTTCCCCCTCTTGGCGCTTCCACCGTTGAATGAAATTCCATAATTCGACCCAGCTCCCCCCAGTCTCCTCAACCCAGAGTAGTTGGAGCTCATTTTTCAATCTCAGAAGCTACATGGCGGACCAGCTCCATGGGGACACCCTCATTAGCAAGCGGATTGATATACTATTCAATGCATTTTCCAATGCACCGACCAAGCAGGGATGTCTGACCTGTGTGCATCCCTTCGTGCTACAACCCAGCGACAACACTCTCCCTAGAGCTCTGGACAAAAGATCTCATGGTGCCAATGATTAGTTTCTTGTTATTTTGTACCGGTACTCTGCATCATTCAAGTCTAGTTTTATTTTTTCAGAAGTTGTTAATTTGTTCTAGCTTGCAAAGAAAACTCTCTCAGAACAATCATCCACCACCTGCGCAGATTTCCAATTGACAGGGCAAGTGGAATAAGTGAAATAAGTGGCAGGGGAATGACATGTCTTTTTTTTTTTACAGTAACAACACATTAATAGGATTTACCCCTTTTTGGTAATAATTACATTAATTACATTAACAACACACTAAGACAAGGAAGACATTAATTACATTTACGTATGGCTATTTGCAATATTCTATTGCTTTAAGCAGCCACCGTATGTAAGACAATAAGATTAAAGGCATGTTTTTTCTGTTCCACGCAGAAGCACATATAAACTCCACAAAAAAAATTGTTGTAAACGCACATGACTCTTTATGTAGTGAATCAGAATGAAACACCTTCGAAGTCAGCACATCTGCAGATTCAGTGTTTCCAGCAGCAGACAAGAAGATTTTGGCACTTTCGAGTGTTTCTCCCCTAATTCCAACTTCCTCGCATGCCATGAGTGGAAGGTGGCAAGGAAATTCCTAATCTAACTTTTCTTAGTTTCAATAATGTGGACAAGTTTCCTAAAATGTAGAAGGTGGTTGACTAGATTTTAAAAATGGTTAAATTCAAATTAGATCAGAGAGGTTAGGCCAACATGTAAAAAAGTGAATGATAAATTAAGGACAAGGTTGAATGATAAGGTAATGGCAAGGTGAAATGTAATTATTAAAAGCAGATGTCTAGACATTGACTAGTTTAAGCTCTGTAATAGAAATTAGTTTAAACTCTGTAATAGAAATTTATATAAAATGTTTACATCATGTAAAACATATATTTTCAAAACATTTAAAAGATCAAAACCAAGGCATTGCAATTACATCCTAGCAAAGCATAGAGCTTCGTTTTTTACATGTTTAGACATCCTTTGAACTACTATGCACCATCACATCTGATTGGAATGCTAGTTTCTTCCAYAAAAAATGAAATTCGGAATGCTCTCTCTCAGCTTTTGGAGTGCAATGGAATGCAAACTTCAGTAGTCCGCTTCATTTCACCTCCAAATAAATAGTCAATTCCAGGTAGTCAATCCACCTTGACGAAATTGCTTTACATAACATATTCCAAACAGTTGCAGTAGAATCAGGCCCTTCATTCTATCATGGTTTGCTCCCTTTTGAAGTTTCTTATGTGTACCAATAGGCAGCCCAGTTTGAGTTTCGTCTTTATTGCCTCCACCTATCTCCGAGCAGCTCAACGCCCAACAACATGCCACTTCCTTTGTTCATCTAGAAGTACGCATAGCACTCTAGAAGTACGCATAGCACTCCAGTAAAATCAAGTACGCATAGAACGTATAAGAGTTTACAGTAGACAAAGATACGTGTTTCCATTATCAAAGAGTTTTAACTATTGGAAATTGTAAATACAATTACAAGTAGATGAGATTTTCAGGTCTCCCTCCATTGGTGTGTCAGTCAAAATCTGTCAGTGGTAGAAAGGTCAATAAGACAGTATGCAACTACAAAGTCTTAAGTTTACTCAAAAGTTGGTCGGCAAATATCTTAAGTTTACTCAAAAGTTGGTCGGCAAACAGGAGAGTTATAAATGGAGCCTAATTTTATTTTCTCGAATTAAATTAAGTGGTTGAAGAGTTAGTGATAGATATGGTAGTGTTTAATGTTGAGTCTGTTTCTAGTAAGTCATAGCCTCTGTCTATATAAGTCTGAGTTTCTTAGTTAGTTAGAATTTCTTAGTTAGTTAGTAGTATATGATGCATAATGGATGCTGAAGAGAAGCAGTTGATGCACAGAGAAGAAACAGAGAGGTAGAGAGAACCAACAGAGTTGACAAAAGAAGCCATTAGAGCCCAAGCTCATTTTGTCATTGAATTCTTTAAACTGCGTGCTCTGCGCCAAAGCTCATTAATATCAAGTATTTTGTGTTTTGATAAGTTTTTGTCTTATTTCTGAGTTTACTTACTAAGCATAACATTGTGTTATTCTGCATTAGTAAGCAAAAGTTAATTAATATCAAGTATTTTGTATTTTGACAAGTTTTTGTCTTATTTATGAGTTTATTTGTAAATCACTTTTTTAAGTGTATGTATTCACAGCTGACAGCAAACATTAATTACGCCGAAAGGGGTATACCTATTGACAATGAGCACATTTAATGATCTTTTAATCATAAATTTCAATCCTATGGTTATCAATTGAAGATGCTGACATATTCTTAGTCGTCCTTCCAAATCAATGAATGAGATCTCATATTCATAACTTTCTAGCATTTCTAAAGACTTCAATTAACCTGTTTACTTTTTAACATTTACTTAATATGATTAAAAAATTACTCTGTAACCATCTAATTGCCACGTTCAAATGATTAACAAACTTACTTGAAATTACAAATTTACTTTACTTCCTAAGAAGAAGCCGCATCCATTCCTTTCATATTCTTCCTATGGCTGCCGCATCCGTTCCTTTCATATACTTCCTATGGCTGCCGCATCCGTTCGTTTCATATTCTTCCTACGATGGTAACCCCATC
>JZKD02S1732872.1:21391-44124 GCA_000966675.3 Picea glauca
AGGAGATCTAGCTAAAGAAAGTACAAATAAAGCTTATCAAGAAAGGAAGAGAGATTCAATATGGAAGAATGAGAAAATATATTCACACTACTCCAATGAGCTGATCATTGATACATAAATCATGATCAATATGATCCAATGAATGAGTGGAATACACTCATATATAGGGAAAAACATTCCATAATTAAGAAAAACAATCAAGCAATTAGCTTTCCTTAGGAATGCATGCATGCATAAGAGTGATGGTAAAAATAGAAAGTCTAAAATAGAACTAGTCAACTAACTCCCATTGAACTAGTGTGTCAAAAATAGAAATTTCTTCAACAAAGAGGACATTCCCCATTATGGTCACCAATTTTTTTACTAGAAAAATTGGTAATTGCTGAAACAAACTAATCTCCCTAAATTCAACAAGAAATTAGAACAAAACATAGCAGAATACAAGCTTCTCCTTATATTTCATTGTAATGTAAACTAGTTCAATGAAGGATAAATGACATACTATTTATACGTCATTTGATCCTCGCTAGTGTCATCCTTGATCCATACTTAGATTTGTGGGATGTTGAAACTGTTAAGAAACACAAACCAACCAAGAGAGAGAGCAATGATATTTATATTCCAATGAAACCTATGCATACGATCAAGGAGTTATGCAATAAAAATGGAGACACTTTTATAGGGAAGAAATGTATTATTACATTATATTGATGAAAGCTGAGAATACAACCTATTCCTTGATGTTGCAAGGTCCCTTCCAATGGCCCTTTTCCTCAACACACACACCTTTTCTCCAATTCTTTTGATGAAGAGTATTCACAACCTGACCTGGAAAGCTAAAGCAAAGCTATCACAAGTACAATCTTCTGCAGAATTATTCATGCATAATCCAGCCTCAAATTTTCCCATGAGAGATCCCTCTTTATATAGAGTGAAGAGGGATGGATGAAGATATTAGGATGATCCCACTAAATCAGAGAAGTGAGTGAGATCCAAACTGATCAGAGGCCACCTCATCCTTCCAAAGATTCCATTATAGAAACTTTGAGAATTTCACCTTTTTCTTTTGTTTGAGCATCGTCGCAGCCTACGACGATATCACATTCCACTGTGGTGTAACATACAACGATCGAGAATCACCGCACTGTTAAAATTTGGGAAGGTGTGTTGGCCCTTGACCAAGTTTTGAAGAACCTTGGTCATGTTTGACCAATTTTGGGACTTCGACAGGCTGGTCAAAGGCGGCGCGCAAGGAGAAGAGGACATCGTGGGATCTGTTGGAGCCACCCTTGTTTTTTAACCCGTCACAATTTTCATCTCGATGCTGGAAATCATAAGATGTTTCTCTTTTGCCCCTCTGAGAGATCGATGATCTCTAAGAGCTTGAGCACGCAAGCAACTAAAATTTTTCTACCCTCGAAACAAGTCCTACATTTCATAAGAATGTTCCCTCTTTTGGTTCTACTTTGGGATCTCGCAGGTCGGATACTATAACTCATAAATTCACACGTCCCGAGTCACGAAACGGTGAAGTCGTTTTAAGCTCTCACTCAAGACAGTGACTAGGGTAGAATTTTTAACTCATGTTTAGACGTCGTCAGGGTTTCGCACCTCGGCGTTCGCCAAACCCAAATTTTTATTTTTACATCCCTCAGAGCCGAGAACACGAGGTCCTTTCGAGATAACCCTGGTCAAGGATTAAAGGCAAAAAAGCTAACCGTGGTTAAGATTTGTTCTCGGCGTTTCGCCACTCGGCACTACCATTTTCGAAAGTTACGGCGTCTAAAACCCCGATTCATGAAGTCACGAGGTAATTATAACATGATTAATTAATCACTTAAACCAAGATTGTCCTCCCCTTAATTAAGCCTTGTTATCGCAGTCTCGCGGTTTCACAACTCGACATTTAAATCTCCCAAAAACTTATCTTTGAAGTTCCGAGTTGCGATACAGCGATTAAAATGATTATAGAATTAATTATGCCCCAAATCACGATTACCTTTAATTAAACCAAAATCGGTCCTCGCGGTCTCGAGAGTTGGAGACTCAAAGTGTTAAGAGAAAGTCCGCGATATAATGAATAGCGAAGAAATTGATTAACATTGGCGGGGTCGGATTAATTAAGCTAAAACATGATATATCCCGCGTCTCGAGGCTTGCATGTTTCTCGAGATAGCCATTTCTCTCCATACTCCGACCAACTGTCAAACCGCCAGAAATTTATGACATTAATGGGAAATAGGGTAAATCTACGCATGTCAGATCGGATTTTACACAATAAATTTATTTCTAATTACGATTTGACAGGCTTATTTTGAAAGGTATCGGGTTTTCAAATATATGTGAGAGTTTCATTTCATTATAATGAACGCATTTTCATAAGAACACAGAGCTCATCACTTCTGAGTAAACTAATTTCTGTATGTATACGCAGTTCTATCGCAGAAGAGATAAAACGCAAGCTTCAGCTATGGCTCCGCGGATTGCAACAAAGGTGAATGTTGAGGTCGCAGGACAAGGCTCAGACAATGTCTCCGACACTTCACCCTGAAGTGTCGACTCGGTCCCCAACTGGTCATTTGTTTCAGACATTTTGCAATCAGAATTGGTATATTATTCAGACGACTCCGACGACAACGAAAAAGATGATCTAAAAACCAAATACAAGATAGTTGTCCAATCCGAGATGCACAGAGTATAATCCATACCACGGTTTCTCCCATATTATGACATGATCCGATGGGCGTTGGATCACGTAGACATACCCACCAGGACTATCATGAACGGGCAGTGAGTCACGGTCTGGACTTTTAGGCCAGAATATATACAAACCATGTATAATCTCCCATCGACATCTAAGTACACATATGGCGCTGAGTTCCTGGAGGAATTTAAGGAGAAAGAGTGCACCCAGTATGATAAAACCATGCCAGGTTTGATAAAGGATTGAGTTTCGTGCACTGGAAAATTCAGAGCAAATGACCAGGGTGTTTATTCAATCACTTCGTTGGAGCCACAGTATAAATATGTGGCCATGATGACATGACGACTATATGGGAGAGAGGACACATCACATTTTTTCATTGTGTGGGTGCCTCTAATGTTTCGGGTCGCAGAGGGTTTCTCTTTTAATTGGGCAAAGATGCTCTCAGATAGTCTGGCCAACTGGGTCATAGAGTATCGGGAGCAGAAGGAAAATGGGAGGTCGTCCTCATTCTTCATGTCCGCATATATTATGGACGTAATATGCTCCATGACACCATTTCCATTGATGAGCTGGGGGTGGAATCTGACCAAAGACAGACCCATACATGTATATCACGAAAGGCTATGGGAAAATAAAGAAGAAAGTTTCCCATATGAAATTTTTAACTGGGTGATGTTGCCCCTGCATATCGCCATTTTTGGTCACCCACCACCTCGTATCTCGGACAACATTGCAACAAATCTGAGTGGCATAGTGGACTGGTACATGGAGGCAAAGTTCTCGTACTTCAGAGTTTTCGGGGCTTCTATTCCCCCACATGCGCTACCATTGTTCATTCCTGACAAGCTGGCTTGTCACGAGGTCACCTGGCATACGGTAATTGGCGAGGTGAGTAAAGAACTAAAAGGGTACTCAAAGAAGGTATGGCCGTCTTTTCCCATTCGGCTGAATTCTTATTCTTTATTAGATTTTGGGCATGCCAAAGCCGAAGCTACAGCCCTGGAAGACCTGAATTTGGTCTCCATCGAGTATAAGAAAAATGATCCACAAAGGGTTGTGAGAAACCATTTAGCTAATTGTGGGATCAAGAGATTTGAGCACGAGAATTGACCCTCAGATGACATTTTCCGAGGGGTGAGTTCTTATGAAGAGGTTCTAGCCAAGATCCAATCCTTGGTGCCCGAAGACATAAATGTTGTATTGAAATTCCAGGAACATAGACGAAGTTGTCTACCCGTTGTGTTGTGAGGGGGGAGTCTGGATGTTTCCGAGATGAAACAAAAGGATTCTGAAGGTTCTAAATACACAACTCCTGACCCTAGAAATATCTGTGACAAGGAGGGACAAACGAAGAATCCCGAAGCAGAGGTAAAGACTCCGGACCCACAAAAGAAACAGAAGCCAGAGACCAATATAAACACTCCAGAACCACCAAAAAGACAAAGTCCTGTCGATACTCCAGGAAAGTCTGCAAAACAAATCAGAGAACTCATCACTTCTGTCACCCCCTTGCAGTCAGCGCAGGGAAATATCGAAGAAGAATGGATATTCAATGAGGAGCTGAGGCCCATAAGAGTAGAAGAACTACCTCCAAACGAGTTCTTTTTTGATAAAAAGAGGAAAGCGGTAGTAAAAAGGGAATTCTACCAGGAGGGAGAGTCGATTTCTAAGAAGTACAAAGTTATGATCGACGAAAGAATAAAAAGAATGAGCAATTCGCCACCGAGATCATAGGAATGCTAGGAGCGTATGCATCGGCGAATCAATTTTCGGTTGGACTTTTGAAAAACCAACTAAAAAGGAAGAATCGCTTAATCCAGACTCTCGAATCCAGATTGGCGACAGCCATGGAGAATGCTAAAGGTCAGGCTAGCATGGAAATGGAACAGGCCAGATTGGCCGACAAAAATGAAATGGAGGCGCTCAGAGTTAAGCTTGAGAAAGCACAGTCGATGGTCCGAGATGTTCGGACGCGGGCGATCCAATAGAGGAGTTTGATTGAACAGCTGCAGGCTCGGGTAGAAATAGCTAAGAGAAAAATGATAGACATCGAGATATTTAAATCCTGAGCGATTGAGATTCAGAGCAGAATCTCTTCAGCACAACATAATTTTCTCACCAAAGTGGGTGCGATCAAGGAAAACTGTTTGTTGGTCCATCAAGTTTCTGAGAACTTGTCAGCTAGAGAAAGGGATGCAGGAGCAACTCGGGTCGCCTTCCAGGAGGCAGTGATAGCCACTAAAAACTGGGTTTCGTCAGGTATTCCCGTGTTCTCCATTTTGGAGCAAACCCGAGGAAATATTCTGCTGAAGGATTGGGAGCACAACATCGCCATGGGCAAGGAGCAAGCCCAAAAGGTAACCAATTCCCTCGAAGAAGCCTTTAATTCTATAGATGGCGAGATGTTGGGAATTGACAACGGAGGCAATGTCGAAGTGTTGATACAAATGAATGTGGAACAAATCTCACTTGGTCTGAAGGATAAGGAAGAAAGAGATTCGACTGATATATCTGAGATGAATGTAGTGGATATTGCCTGCGTTGATAAGTATATGATTAAACCCAGTGCACACCTAAGTGCCCTCGACATCATCGACGCACAAATGGAGGACAAACTGCAACTGTTAGATCAAGAATGTTACTTCATCGAGGCCAGCTGTCAAGAGGAACCTTCACGGCTCATATCCCAGCTAGTGGAAAGATGTATCGCCTGCACCGAGTCTGCGTGATGGAAAACACCTAGCATCAAGTGAAGATAGAGTAGGATAAATGGAGCGATTGCTCTCTCCTCTGTCATAACTGAAAATTTGCGACTATTGAGATTCTACCTGCTTTGTAAAAATTGTATAAATATACCCCAGAAAGAAATAAACGAGGCTGGACCTTTTTGAGTCATTTGTAATAGAGTTTTTACATTGAGAGTTAATACAAGTGGATCTAGAGATTCTCAATTCTGTCACTTCTGTATTACAAGTTTACTTCCTTGTATCTCATTTTTTTTACATTGCAATTCATATTCATAATTGATGTGCTTCATTATAATTTAGTATGACCACTTCTATAACGAATGAATTTGGGTTTTCTATATTTGCTTATTGTCTTTCCTCTGCACCAGCTATCAGTTGTGTAAGACCAATATGCATTTTCGGATTTCTACATATATTCTTTGTTACATTGGTTATTTTCTTACATATTTTCCTCTCTCGTTTATGTCGTGATATTTTCCATTTGTATGAACCTTACACTATAAACGGCTCAATGTTCATCTCCCATCTCACACCTTTTATCAAGATATAATACAGTTACGGGAACGAGCCTTAGACTTGCATCCATATTTTAATTCTGCAACTGTAAGTTCTCTTTTATAAGACCCAACTGAGACAGCACTCAACCTTTCTTAAAGTTTTTCCTATCTATGTTGTTCCCCCATGATAGTTCCTATACCAACTCAACCTAACGTTGAACCCAGATTATTGAACCAAACACACATCGCTTTAAGCCTTTTCAACACCATCCTTAAAACGTCAACTAATCGGGCCGAACTTGAATAATCATGGGCAGCCATTGAGCGAGATATAACTATCCAAGAACAGTTAGAAGCCATACAATGCCAACGAAGAAATATTCCTTAGTTTCCTTCACCGAAGGTTTGACGTTTCTCCCTTCTTCACATTTTAACTACTTTCGGATGCCTTGACATTATACTTTTAAGCCTTAAGCACAAACTTAGGAACAACAGGATCTTGGCCCCTTCTCAGGGAATTTTTGGGTTTAGGGATTATGTAACGGGTATGGGATGTCGGCCCATGGGTTTACCCATGTTTATTCCCTTTTTTAATGTATAAATAGAAAACTAGGTGATGTAAGTAAGAGAGACCTAGGTGTGTAATGTGGCTGGTGAGATTAGTGGGAACAGTTTTGGATGCTTCATGCATACTGTGTGTTAATAACTTGCAGAGCTAAGTGCAAGTGATTGCAAGAAGCTGTGTGTAGATTGTAAGAAGGATTTGTGCTTAAACCTAGCTCGAGGAAGGAGGATCTAGCGAGGTGTGCGCAGATCTCGTGTCCTATGCAGAGTGGGTTCTTGTGTCTCTATGCTTGTATAAGATTGTAATAAGGCTTTGTGCTTAAACCTAGCTCGAGGAAGGAGGATTTGGCGAGGTGTGCTCAGATCTTTTGTCCTATGTGGATTGGGTTCTTATGTCTCTGTGCTTGTAGAATATTAAAAGAATACAATAAAGAAGAGAAGAGTTGGTGGACGTAGGCCCACACTGGGGTGAACCACGCATATCATGTGTTGTGGTTGCTTTGTGCATTATAGTTGTTATGTTATTGATGTGATGTATGCTTAGTGAAATGATATATGTAGATTCATCTGATATAATAGCTTAGTTCTTAGTAATGTGAATGAATGTTAGATCCGATCTGTTTCTATGTGCTAAGTGTTGGATTTTATAGATCTTGTTGAATATTGCGCTGCTCTATAACTAGGATTTCAATCTAGGATTTGAATAAGGTTTAAATGCTGATGAATTTTAACTACTAAGTCCTTTGTTAATTGTTGTAATCACAGATCTATGTCCCAGCTAGGTTGTAGACACTTGAGTCTTGCAACCACCCTTGCCTCTACCTCGGGTGAGACTTCATCTGCTTTGTAGGTGTTGCCGAAAGGGTTTGTAGTTAGGGTTTTGTTGGTGCATTATTGAAGCGTTGAACCCTAGTTCTGGTCTTGTGCCAACAAATGTTTGCATTGCTGAGAACTAGTTGCTTTCACGTTGTACCTAATTGAGACCTCGCCACCCATTATGTTACACTGAGTATTTGATCACCGACCTACTTGAGATAACTGATTTTGAGTGTGCATGTAAGGTGACTTTAGAAAAGTAGATAAATCCATCAAAGAGATCCTCATCAACCTCATGACTGAGAAGGTCATGTCTACAAGATTCCAAGCCTCGTCAACGAGAGGAGTGCAAGAATCCCTGTCAACTTCTCATGGATTTGGACCATCTCAAGTTGCGACATAGAAACGAACCAAGCATCGTGATGACTTGGTGAATGTTAAACTCATCCCATATATCCTACCTGATTATATCCCACCTCTAGCTGGCACGGTGAGTCATGACAATGTCCTGAGGGACTTCAACTACACCTTGATCACTGCGTACCTCTCGAAGGGGATACGCACAGTTGGACTATAGTTAGGACAAATCATGAAATTGAAGATCAATGACTTTAACTTGGGAGA
The DNA here is from genome assembly GCA_000966675.3 of Picea glauca. Lineage (NCBI taxonomy): Eukaryota > Viridiplantae > Streptophyta > Pinopsida > Pinales > Pinaceae > Picea > Picea glauca. The sequence goes on from JZKD02S1732872.1 coordinate 29,347, forward strand.
TCACAAGAATAATGAAATGCTCTCCCCACACAAGTACTTAACCAAGACCAAGGGGAAGAATTTGAAGATCATCCCAGAGTCGTGGACTATGACATCGCAAGGTCCACTATCCTGAACGTGATGAAGATACCACACTTTGGAAGGAATCAGGAGGTTAACGCGTGTGTTAAACTCCTGTTGTCTTGTTTCCATGGTGGTTATATGTGGCTGGACAGATGCATCACTGTAGATATGGTGTCAATCCATCAAATTACCAGATTAACCATGCAAGGACCAGACCCATAAGAATTTTATCCAGGGAAGGTTGTAGATCGTGCCCTGGCGCAGAAAATTAAATATACCTATGGCGATGTGGAAAATGGAAAGCGAGGATACAAGGTATCCTCCATTCAGAATGGTGCAGTGTGCCTAGCCTACCATTTGATCATTGGTAATCTAGTAAGGAAGAATAGACCCATGCAGTTCATAGGGTTCGTTGTTGACCTCACGAGAAAATGCATGGAAGGGCTACAAATGAACTAGGCGACCTACCTTGTCAACCAGTTAGATAAATATTGTTGTGAAGATCGAGATCAGGGCTATGAGTTCCACTTCAGTTGGCTACTGATCCTCATCATTTTCATTTCTTAGGAAATGATGGAAGGTGCGACCTTCTATGAGAATGAGCCATCAGAATCCTTAGCTGTGAAGTTCACCACACTCTGGTATTAGTGTGACATGGAGAAACAATGGAAGTCAAATGCAGTGTTCCACACCCACTACCTGCAGTTAAAGAGGGCTATTGAGTCTTTCCCCAGGATGACGTCGAACACCCTGCACAGGTTCAGACCATTTGTGAAGTTTCGTGCAAATAGACATTTTATTCATATTATTGTGCGCGAATATGAACACAAAGAAGAGTTGCAGAGTTATTATAAACTCACAAAGGAGGACATGGAAGAAATAATTAAGGAATGGTTTGTAGAGTTCCTTATACCAGTCGACCAGGAAGAACTATCTGACCCTGACCTCATCGGAAGTCTAGTGGTTACTCGTGAAGAGTATGATGCACCCAATAGTAGCAGAAGGAAGAAAAAGGAAGAGGTACATGACCTAAATGACACATCAGAAGAGACTGCTTCAGACTCACCTGTAGGGGGAGGTGATGACAAAGTAGACAAAGAAGAAGAAAAAGGAGAATAAGACAAGTAGAAATAAGGTGAAGTAACACCTCCTAGGGACCTTATTGATGAAGCTGAGACCTCCAAGAAAAGAAAGGTTTCCCCCACAAAACCTACATCGTGGAAGAATTCCAAAGCTACTAAACCATAGATGCATACTGTGTTCACGATGGATGACATAGATTTCATCATCATCGTTGTTTCAGATACCTCAGAAGATATCTTACAGTGTAATGAATCGAAACAAGATACCATGTATGAATGAATTGAAGAAGAGTTGAAAGGGGTACAACAAGCCCTCTACTCCAACCGCACAATGTCTATTGCACCCCTGTCATCAAAAGGAATAGAGTTGGGAGATGAACTTGCCCAGCTACACCGAATAGAAGATGCAACCAAAGCTCTCCTTTGTCATGTTCAGGAAGAAAAAGAGTAGGCCATAGAGGCCTTAAATCAAGAAAAAGAGGAAGATAGAGAAAAACACTAGGTTGTGTAACAGGAAAAAGATGTCATCCAAGCCAAGTTTACAAAGGATAGAGCACAGATCTAGAAGGAGAAGGAGCAACTGCTCGCAGATCAGATTGGAGTTAAAGAGGCAGACACTAGATCACTTCACTCTATGACGGGCTTAGAACAAATGGAATAAGACCCAGTGGAAATCCAAGTAGGGAAGCTTGTTGAAGCTATTCAACAACTCCAACAGAGGATAGCAGAACAGGAGTTACAAGAAGTGTTAAGCACTCCACAGGAAGTGCAAGACCCGAGAGAAGAAACTGCCCAAAGCATAAACCAGAGAATCAAGGCATTGGCCTTAGAATGTAATCATCTCAGTAGTAAAAATGCACAAACTTACGTGCGCCTTGCACAGGACCCTGAACTAAGGACACTAGAGTCATAACTTCAGGAGGCCAAGCAGAAAGTAGCAATAGTGCAAGTGTAGTTGAAGCCACTACCAATGGTCAAGAGGATGAAATGATCCCAGGAACAATGCACAGTTCAGCAACAAGTCCATGCCATACAAAGTAAGGTCATGGAAGTGACTCAACGAATCCATCTAGTGCAGGATGCATCTTGCATAATTTTTTAGGAGATTGAAGGACGAGGTGTAGAACTGGAACAAGTGGTCACCACAGTGGAACAACGCTTTGAAAGACCTGTGATGGAGAAGGTTATTCAAGAGTTTGTCGAGCAGGAGGCTCTGGAGAAGTAATAAGTTGAAGCATATCGAGCCAAGATCAAGGAATTTGAGGTAGAGTTACCCAGATCATAGTGACTTGGGATGAGTCACAGGTGAGTGTTGGGTGCCTGTTGGCCCTTGACAAAGTTTTGGATAACCTTGGTCACGTTTGACCAATTTTGGGACTTYGACAGGCTGGTCAAAGGTGGAGCACAAGGTGAAGYGGAGATCGTGGGATCTCGGCCCCTTCTTAGGGAATTTTTGGGTTTAGGGATTATGTAAAGGGTATGGGATGTCRGCCCATGGGTTTATCCATGTTTATGCCATTTTGTAATGTATAAATAGAAAGCTAGGYGATGTAAGTAAGAGAGACCTAGGTGTGTAATGTGGYTGGTGAGCCAAGTGCAAAYAGTTGTGGATGCTTCGTGCATACTGTGTGTTAAGAAMTTRCAGAGCTAAGTGCAAGTGATTGCAAGAAGCTWTGTGCAGATTGTAAGAAGGATTTGTTCTTAAACCTAGCTCGGGGAAGGAGGATCTGGTGAGGTGTGCGCAGATCTCTTGTCTTATGCAGAGTAGGTTCTTGTGGATCTGTGCTTGTAGAATATTGTAAGAAGGCTTTGTGATTAAATCTATATCGGGGAAGGAGGATTTGGTGAGGTGTGCACATATATTTTGTCCTATGCAGAGTGCGTTCTTTTGGCTCTGTGCTTGTAGAAGATTGAAAGAAGACAATAAAGAAGAGAAGAGTTGGTGGATGTAGCTCCACACTGGGGTGAACCATGTATATCCTATGTTGTGGTTTCTTTGTGCATTATAGTTGTTATTTTATTGATGTGATGTATGCTTAGTGCAATGATATATGTAGATGCATCTGATATAATAGCTTAGTTCTTAGTAATGTGAATGAATGCTAGATCTAATCTATTTCTATGTGCTAAGTGTTGGATGTATTAGATCTTGTTGAATATTGCGTTGCTCTGTAACTACAATTTCAATCTGTGATGTGAATAAGGGTTAAATGTTGATGAATGTTAACTTCTAAGTGCTCTATTAAGTGTTTAAATCATAGATCTGTGTTCTAGCTAGGTTGTAGGCACTTGAGTCCTACAACCACCCTTTCCTCTACCTCGGGTGAAACTTCATATGCTTTGCAGGTGTTTCCAAAGGGTCGGTAGTTAGGGTTTAGTTGGTGCGTTGTTTAACCGTTGAACCTTTGGGTCTGTTCTTGTGCCAACAAGGTGCGATGATCTTCTTTGGTAGGGTTTTTAATAAAGAAAGTATGATTCTATTTCCCAGGGAGAAAGTCTTATTTCTTTAGTAGCTTCAGGGAACCGATAAGTAAGCAATACACATATCATCGATGATCACAGGGGCGACCAAAATAATGTGTAACAACTAGTAGTGTGGATGAAAAAAATAGAACTAGTGGAAATGCATTTTTCTTATGGGAATGTCTAGTCTCATGGTCAAGTAGAAAGCAATCATCAATTTCACTATCTACAATAGAGGCCAAATATATTGCATTTGTTGAATGTTGCACTCAAATCTTATGGATGATACAAACATTGGAGGATATTAAAATTGAATGTAATCATCTGATAACTATCTATTGTGACAATACAAGTGCCATCAATATCTCCAATAATCCAATCATGCATGCAAAGACCAAACATATACCCATCAAATATCATATCTTCAGAGAGCAAGTTAGTGACAAAAAGGTTAGATTGAAGTATGTTGGCTCAAAGGAGAATATAGTAGACATATTCACTAAACCCCTTCCTAAAGAATCATTTGAACATCTAAGTCAAAAGTTGGGAGTAATCTCCCTACAAAAAAAAAGAGTCATGATGGTGGGGGGAGAAATGTTGACAGGGGGAGCATGAAAAAAAATCACAAGTATTGTCACTCAAAACAAAATAAGATTGAGAAACAAACAATTGGTGATGAATCTCATTCTCGTATCAGAGGCCTTGGCATTGATGTTAAAGGGGGGTAAAAGAATGGTAAAACAATTAGTCATTGTAACATACACAACCACCACCAACTGGGCTATGCCACTTAAAATTTTCTTAAACTCTTATACCATATTGTAATGTCTCTATTACCAACAATTCCACAAAATTTCTCTGATACTAACTCTGATACTAATTAAAATAGAAAAATACACTCTGCAATGCACAACTATATAAATATTTATAACATAATTATACATGTAGCATAAATAAGTTGAATCCATGAAAACAAATGCATAGTTATTACTACAACACATGATTAAAAACACAATCGAAACTTCTCTTTGAGTAAAGGTACACCAACTACGTGTATACCTTCCACCTTCCCCCTAGCCTTAGACTGCATAGGTGATTTAGTCACATGTATCTCAGTCGTAGGTAACTCAGTCACAGGTGATTTAATCACAGGAAACTCTGTCACAGGTGCCAATTCATATTTACAACCTAAAATCCCTCATTCCCCACATGCCTATCCCACCCCAGGAAGTGCACCCCTTCTCTTCTCAACATTCCTTCGGTTACCCCACTTCCCTTCCAAGGATTTAGCAACAAGCTAGACATGAAGTCTCAGAGCCTCATGGCTACAGTTTGGTACCTTGGGAAAATACTTCCCTACAATTCAGTTACCTGGAGAGAATTAATGTCCCATGGGACTGACAACCCTCATCTTCAGTACACCTCTCCCAAGATAAACATAGTATAAGTATCTATTACAGTAACAACCAGGTCCGATCATAGTAACAACAGGTTTCGATGACAGTAACCATAGGTCCTCTTCTTCCTTCTGGATCCAAAAATGATAGGAAAAATGTACTAAGTCCAAACTATTTAGATGCATGTTCCCAACTTGACACTTTTCATGTTGAGAATTGTCGTCAGTCCACATATCCCCCTCCTTTGGACTTAGGATAAAATAATATCCCTACTTTATACTTTTAAGGAATCTCAATATAATATTCATTTTGGGTTTAAGCCCCCTTAATCTCAACTAGTGGAGTTATCCCCCCATACTCTTTTATGTGTTTGGTATACCATAGAGATGCATTTTTATTATATTTTCATGTTCTTACATTTACATTCTTAGTACATAAGTAATGGTCTTTTTGCATCCAGGCTCACCAACCTAAAAAAAACAAAGATTGCACACTAAACCAGTGCGCACTAAACAAGTGCACGCGAAACTTCTGGGATGTGCGCACTCTTATTTTAGTGCATGACCCTCATGCACTTACATAGGTGTGCATTACAACATGACATATATACAAAAAGTCTCTCTGGCCTCCAAAGTCATGCACTAAGCCAGTGTGCGCAGAATCCTAGAATGTGTGCCATCCTAGAAGGATCTTCTTTTAGTGTGCCATCCTTGTGCACTTACACCTGTGTGTGTTGTATACATTAATTTGTTTCTCATTTAGTGTGACATTATCACACAATTATGCAAGTGCATGTTATATACATTAAATTTCTCCTCTTTTAGTGCAACATCCTTGCGCACTTACACAGGTGTGCTCTAGACACATTAAACTATGCATTATATTCATTTTAAACTGTGTGCACTCCTTTGGTGTGAGATTCACGTGCATTGACTTAATGTGCACATAACCAAACCATATCTTATTCCTTTATCTCACCAACTTATATGTAAATTATGATTACATATATATGTAAAATTGGGGTTTATCCTAGGGGTATTACATTCCCCTCCCCTTTATATATGCACTATCCTCAGTGTAGTATATACACATGTGTAACCAAAATTTCAAAAATCTTCAAAAATATATGGGTATTCTACCTGTATAAAATCCTCATTCTCCCAAGTTGCATCCTCGGGGCCATACCAGGTCCATTGGACCTTTACTATCCCTATGTCATGATTCCAAAGTTGTTTCATCTTTCGATCCAATATACACATTAGATGCACTTGAAAATTGCCTTCTTCCTCCACCTGAATCACATTCCAATCAATGACATGATTAGTATGAGGTACATAAATTTTAAGAAATGATACATGGAATACAGTATGAATACACATTGATGCATGGAAGGAAAGCATGTATGCTACAGACCCAATCCTTTCCAATATTTCAAATGGCCCACAAAAATGAGCTGCCATCTTTGAACAATTTCCCAACTTCAGGGAACTTGTATTGAACTTTAATTTCAATAACACATGATCACCCACTTTAAATTCCCTATGAGTTCTTCCCTTATCAACATAACTTTTCTTCCTCTCTTAGGAAGCCTTTAAATCTGGTTTTATTTTCATCATATTCTCTTCCATTTCCCTAAGTAGTTCTGGCATAACCACTGCACAATCTTCTAGGTTTTCCCAACTCACTGGTGTGTTTCATTTTCTTCCATAAGGTGCCTCAAATGGGCTCATCTTTATGGATGCTTGATACCCATTTTTATAAGCAAAATCCACCAAATAAAAATAATCCTCCCATTTGGATGGTTTATCCATCACATACATCCTTAGCATATCTTGTATTACATGATTCAGCCTTTATGTATGACCATCCGACTCTGGATGATAAGATGTGCTAAAATGAATATTTGTTCCAAATCCATTGAACAATCCTTTCCAAAAATTTTATGTAAATTTTGGATCTCTGTCAGACACAATTGTCTTGGGCATTCCATGTAATCAAGTTATTTCTTTCAGATAAATATCAGTTATGTTTCATTGGCTTGTGAGTGATCTTTATTGGAATAAAATGGGAAGCTTTGGTAACATTATCAACCACTACCATGATATAATCATGTTTCTTGCTAGTTGTTGGTAATTTGGTGATAAAATCCATTGTGACAACTTCCCATTTCCACTCAGGGGTGGGAAATGGATGTTACAAACCAGTTGGATGTCTATGTTCAACCTTGACCTTTTGGAATTCCAAACACCTAGAAACAAAATCCTCTTTCTTCATGCCTGACCAATAATATTGGCTCTTGACAGCTGCAATAGTTTTCTGGTAACCTAGGTGTCCAACATAAGGAACATTATTCATTTCTCCCAATATCAGATTCTTCAATTTCTGATAATTTGGCACATAAATTCTACCCTTGTACATGAGAATTTCATCATTTTCCAGCTTATAGACTTCAAATTTCTGTTGTAAATTACCTTGCTGAAGTTTTTCCTTTACCTCCATGTATTTCTGATCTAATTTTGCATTTTCTAGAATTATATCCTTCAAGTTTGATTGGTACATGCTAATGGTTGTAGCATGAATCTCATGCACCCTCCTGATGAGTGCATCAACCACCTTGTTCTCTTTTCCTTTGATATGTTTTATATCAAAATCATATTCACTGAGGAAATATAACCACCTTCTTTGTCTGGAATTTAGAGTTGGTTGTCCAAACAAGTATTTCATACCACTATGGTATGTCCTTAACTCAATTCTTTTTCCAATGAGGTAGTGCCTCCACATCTTCAAGGCATGAAATATGGCTGCCAACTCCAAATCATGAGTAACATAATGTCTTTCATTCTCCTTCAACTTCCTTGATTCATAGCACACCACATACCCATTCTGAATAAGGACTCCACCAAGTCCTTCTTTACATGCATCAGTGCATACAATGAAATCTTCATTTCGATCAACAATCCTTAGTATTGGAGCACTTGTTAATAATTTCTTCAAGTGTTGGAAACTCTTTTCACAATCTAATGTCCACTCAAACTTTACACCTTTCTTCTGTAAAGAAGTAATTGGGTGTGCAATCTTTTAGAATCCTTAAATAAATCTCCTAGAGTAAACTGCAAGGCCCATTAATGATATTACCTACGATACATTCCTTGGTTTTGGTCATCCTTTAATGGATTTTATCTTTTTTGGATCTATTGTTATTCCTTCCTCTGAAATGATATGGCCCAAATAATAAATTTTCTTTTGCTAAATGAACACTTCCTCAATTTTTCTTATAACTTACGCTCCCTCAATACTTGTAACACCATTCTCAAGTGTTTCTCATGCTCTTCTTCAGACTTAGAATATATAAGAATGTCATCCAAAAAGACAAAGACAATTTCCAAGTAATTCTTGAATATACCATTCATTAGACACATGAAAACAACTGGTGCATTCATTAACCCAAATGGCACCACTGTAAACTCATAATGGCCATACCTTGTTCTGAAGGAATTCTTGTTGATGTATTCTTATTTAATTATTACCTGATGATAACCCAACCTGAGATCAATCTTCGAGAATATTTTTGCATCTTTCAGCTGATCAAAGAGGTCATATATCCTTGGAAAAGGATACTTGTTCTTCACAAATACCTTTTTCAACTGTCTGAAGTCAATGCAAAGTCTCAATGTCCCATATTTTCCTCACAAATAATACTGGGGAACCCCAAGGTGACACACTTGGGCATATATACCCCTTCTTCAGAATCTCTTCAAGTTGCATTTGCAATTCTTTCAATTCAATATAAGGGGTTTTGGATACTGGAGCTACTCCCAACACCATATTGATGGACAAGTCAATATCTCTCTTGGGTGGAAATCTTGGTATTTCCTTGAATAAATCCTCAAACTCTTTTAGGACTGCATAATATTCAATATTTTGCACCTTCTCTTTAGGTGTCTCTTTCATATGTCTCGCAAATATTTGAAACCCTTTCCTGTAACTTTTCTTTAGTTGCAAAGTTGAAACTTTTCTGACAGTCACTACTCTGGGAACTCCTTGTACTGTCCTTAAGTTTCCTTCCTCATCCAAGTAAGTAAATTCCTTATTATAACATTCTAGGACATCATGATGTTGGTCCAATCAATCCATACCAATTAGGCAATCATAGGAACCTAGAGGTATGATGTTCAAATATTCTCTAGTGTCCAGTCCATTCATGTTCTTTAAACATGCCTTAACCATCTCATTAATTTTTCTTTTATCTCCTGTACCTAGTTGCACCATCCAAGGTTTTCCAATCTTTCTTCTTGGCAATTGAAATATCTCCACCATCTTAGGATATAGATAACTATGACTAGCTCCTAAATCAATTAAAATAGAAATGTTTTGGATATTGATCTTACCTTCCACTTCAATCATATGTGATTGAAACTCAGCTTTCTTTTTTTCCAGGGCTGCATAGATCCTAGGTACATTTATGCCCATTTCCTCCATTATTTCATCTTGTTGTACATTATGAAAAATCCTTACTTTTTCATTTCTATGATAGAAATCTCTGTACATATGATCTCCCTTACAACCCCAACATTGAATAGGTGGTTTCCTTGGTATTTTCCCCAATGTCTTTGTCATTCTGTATTCTTTAGAAGTTGGTTGTTCCTGATAGTTATTTCTGAAGAATGGTGGCAAATTCCCCTTCTTCCTCCATTCCATCTTACTTTTATTCTTGTCTTCCCAAGATTTTTGATAAGTTTCTTTCCCTTTATGTTGATCATAAAGACACTTGTCCCTTCTTATATTTTCCTCCAATGTTTTGGGATCATCATATTGCATCCTGTCACTGATAAATGATAGAAGCCCAATAAAATATCTTTGAATCTTAACTTGTTCATCCTTGATGAAGGAAACATATTTCAACATCTCTGAGAACCTCCTTTCATACCCATCTATGGTCATACTCCCAAGCTCGAGTTCAAAAAATTCCTTCATTTTCTTATCATAGTATCTTTTAGTCAAGTATTTCCTTTGAAAATACCTCTTAAATTTTCTCCAAGTCACCTTCTTCTCATAAATGTGTTGTACCTACATAAATTGGTCCCACCACATTGATGCTTTTCCCTTGAGATGGTAAATAACAATTCTACCTTATTCTCATGAAGAGTAATTATGCAACTAAAAATAATTCCTCATGTTTAGTAGTCATGTATTTGCATCCTCATCCTTACTATTTTCACCATCAAAAGTAGGAGGCTTGATTTTGTTCATTTCCCCCTGTAGCTCATCCACCTCAGACCTATTCTTATGCTTCATGATAGGGGATGGACTTACACTGTTGTGTGCTATCCTAGTTGAATGCCTTGGATATTGATGATGATGTCTAACAACACTTCTTGTTCTTCTTATATTATCATGATACTTATGGCTCCCTGATCTACTTGACTCAATCTCCTTATCCATATTCTTTTCTATTATGTCCAAGTTGTGCATTAACTTGATGTTGAAGTCTTCCTTCTACTCCTTGGATTTCATAAGCCTAGAATTATCATATTTATAACTCAGGACATACCTTTTCAATTTTGTTATGGTCTCTACCAAGTTCATGCTTTCTTCCTTACCTTCTCCATGTCCATTTGAATTGGTACCTTCATTACCCATATAGACATACATTTCTCATATTTCTTCTTCATGATTGTAAACTCCCTGCGCATCTTCCATGATTCTAAACTTGTGTTGATATTGTTTTGATATAAATGTTGTTAACTCTACAAAGTGTGCAACCAACAAAATATTTTAGGCTAAACAATTTAACAAATTTCTGAAACTATGTACAATTTTGTTTCCATAAAGGATCAAAATTCTTTCTTTTGATTTCTTGGGAAATTAACTTCCCAATCAACTTCATGCACATTAATTAAAAATTATAAACTATAATTATCATGTGTTAGTTTTACACATGAAACTCTAAAATGTAGCGCATGTACCATGCATCTATATCCAGTGTGCATACTTTTCTGTCGTGCACCAATCTCTATTGAGCACAACTTTTGTGTCGTGCACCAATAATCTATTCGCACTACAAGTACCACACTACACTACCCAAGGTATAGTGTGTTCATAATGTGCACCATTACTCCCTGCACACCAATATTCTTCTGTGCGCCAATAATTATACCTTTGTGCAGTGTGAATATTCAACATGCACGCACTACATACCAATATTGTGCGTGCACCAACAAATTCGAACTACACTTTGCCAACACTCCAAGTGCACACCTTATGCATCGAATTATTATTTGTGTTCCACACACTCTGCACCTTGTGATGCCAAACATTAGCATTATTTTATGTGCACCCATAATCTACGCACGCTACCAACTATACACAGTGCAATGCCAAAATTTAGTGTGCATACCCCGTGCACCATTATTTTCTGCGCAACGTCAAATGTTTAGTGTGCACACCTGCACAACACTATTTTTCCACATCACTAGCTCCACACAGTGCAGTAACCAATTTTAATGTGCACACCTACCCACATTTATTTTCTTGCACATCACTACTACTTAGCACACACAAATATTTTCGATGCTTAACTAATTTTTCCAAAATTTTGATGTAGAAATTGGGATTTTTTTGCAATTTTCAACCAATTTCCACCATGGACATTTTGTAACCATTAAATTTGTTCAATTTCACTCCAATATACCCAAAATGCAACATCTACAACAACAAATGTTTGTGTGCATTGTCGGTTGATATTCCTGGTGCAAGTTTTCCAATTCATTCACGAATTAAGAATTTTATTCAAACAATTCCACCCAATCTATCGTGGCTTCCCTACAACTTCAAATTCAACCAATTTATGTCTAAATTTCCTTAAACAAGGATTAAATTTAAGGATATCTCCTCACTTAACCAAAATTCCCAAATTCTTCATGAATTTAACAACAAAAATTGGGGATTTTACACAATTCCACTCAATTGCTTCAACTTACATCATGGAATCACTGTAACTTGAAATTTTGCCACTCCTGAATTCAATCTCTACGAGAATCTGCTTCGACATTATGCTAAATTGTCCCATCCAGGCTTAGGGTTGAAAACCAGGCTCTCATACCATATTGTAACATACCCAACCACCACCAACTAGGCTATGCCACTTAAAACTTTCTTGAACTCTATTACCATATTGTAATGTCTCCATTGCCAACAATTCCACAAAATTTCTCTGATACTAATTAAAACATAAAAATATGCTCTGCAATGTACAGTTATATACATATTTATAACATAAATATACATGTGACATAAATAAGATGAATCCATGAAAACGAATGCATAGTTATTATTGCAACACATGATTAAACACATAATTGACACTTATCTTTGATTAAAGGTACACCAACTACGTGCAGACCTTCCACATTCCTCCCAACCTTAGACTGGACTACTCATAACTCTTAGCAGTGGGTCACCCCCGAGCTGGGGATAAACTCCACTTGGGTAAGGTTTCCTAACCAAGATAAAGTATCTCAGTCACAGGTAACTTAGTCACAGGTGACTTAATCATAGGAAAATCCATCCCATGTGCCAATTCATACTAAAATCCTACAATCCTTCATTTCGCACATGTTTTTCCTACCCCAGAAAGTGTGCCCCTTCTCTTCTCAATAGTCCTTCGGTTTCCCCACTTCCCTTCCAGGGCTTCAACAATAGGTTGGACAAGAGGTCTCAAAGCCATGTCATTGTAGTTTGGTACCTCAGGAAAATACTTCCCTGCAATTCTCTCACCTAGAGAGAATGCAATGTCCCATGGGCCTTAAAACCGGCCTCTTCAGTCCAACTCTCCCAAGCTAACTAGGGTACAAGTATCTATGACAATAAAAATTGGGTCCGATCACAGTAATAATAGGGTTCGATGACAACAACCACATGTTCTCTTCTTCCTTCCTGATCCAAAAATGATAGGAAAACTATATTAAGTCCAAACTATTTGGTGCATGTTCCCAACTTGACACTTATCATGTTGAGAACCATCTTTGGTCCACAAGTCCACCTCCTTCGAACTTAGGATAAAATAATATCCCTACTTTATACTTTTAAGGAATATTAATATAATATTCCTTTTGGGTTTAAGCCCCCTTAACCTCAACTATTGGATTTATCCCCCCATACTATTTTGTGGTTGGTCTACCATAGAGATGTGTTTTCATGGTATTTTCATATGATTACATTTACATTCTCAGTACAAAAGTACTGGTATTTTTTCACTCATCCTCACCAGCCTCAAAAACACAAAGATCCCACACTAAACCAGTGCGCGTGAAACTTCTAGGATGCACACACTCTTATTTTAGTGAGCCATCCTCACGCACTTACACAAGTGTGCATTACAACATGATATATATACAAAAGGGCTCTATGGCCACCAAAGTCACGTACTAAGCCTGTGTGTGAAGAATCTTGTAATGTGCACCATCTTGGAAGGATATTCTTTTAGTGCACCATCCTTGCACACTTACACTGGTGTGCACTATATACATTAAGATATTCCTCATTTAGTGCGCCATGTTCATGCACTTACACAAGTGCACTCTAGATACATTAAACTGCTCCTCTTTTAGTGCACCATCCCCACACACTTACACAGGTGTGCGCTAGATATATTAAACTATGTGTTATATTCATTTTAGGTTGTGTGCACTCCTTTGGTGTGATATTCAGGCACACTGAATTAATGTGTGCAGAACCAAACCAATGATCTTCTTCCTTCAACTCACTAGATTATATGTAAATTGCAATTATATCTATATGTACAATTGGGGTTCATCCTAGGGGTATTACACTCATTGTTAGGGGAGCATTTTGTTTTATGATGTGTTTTCATCAATTCCAAAGGGGGAGATTGATGGAAATATCGTGTTGGCATTTATGTCAACATGAAGAAAATAATTACCATAGTGGAGTATGACATGGAACTATAGTAATATCTATATGAATTCTGAGTTATAGGAACATAACGGACTACCAGAATATAAGGGATCGCTTGGTCGAGTGCTTTGAAAGAATAAAAGAATGAAAATAAAAGAATGAGACAATTTAAATTACTACATTGGTCGAGTCGAGTTGTCCTAGTGATTGTATATTCTATTGAGACAGGATTGTGATGAATAGAACAAACACTGACGATTCTCCCTCTTGAATATTTTCTCGTGCACTATCATTTTCGAGTGTATTCGAAGGGAAATTTGTTGATGCAACACCAAGAACCATTGAGTCTATTAGATCAACATGGTAGTCGATATTTCATAGCAAGTTTTGGTCATCATTTTTTCTAGGCTGGAGTTGGATGACCCTTCAAACCCAACCAATTTTCAGCAGCCACCAATGGTTAGATCCACTTAGGAAATCAATTATTGAATGATTTTTTATTGATTTTAAAGGTTAGTAAGCGATCAAATATATGTCAAAGGTTAGTAAGGATTAAATATAAATGTGACCTTGGTATCACTTTAATAAATACAAGAGTGGAAACAGAGTTTACCCAAAAGTGGAAATGAAAGTGGACTAAATATAAATATGACTTTAATAAATAAATAAAGTTGAAAAGTTAGGTGGAAATGGAGTTTACGTAAAAGATCAGTAAATATGAAAGTGGAACAAAGAAAAAGGTAAAAGTGAAATTGGATTAAAGAAAAAGGTAAAAGTGAAAGTGGAGTTAAAGAAAAAGGGAAAAAGTGAAAGAGCACATGGTATGTGCACATGGTATTTGCAAACCATGGTGGTAT
>JZKD02S1732872.1:61436-77699 GCA_000966675.3 Picea glauca
CATTTTGGATCATCTTGTACTTGAACATTTAAGTGGGGTAAAAGGAGGTTGCCCCCTCGAAGAGGCTTATTATCTGAAATTATCTCTTTTTCAAGGCGTTGAGTACTTTTCATGATATTTTTCTATGCTATATTGATGTTTGGTTCTTAATAGGTAATATTCCTTTTCTTAGAGGGGTCCTCCTCCTCTCTAGGCAGAGTAACCTCACATTTATTTTTCTCAACTTATGCGCCACCTAGTTCTTCACCATCACCTCCCTACGCAGGTGAGATCGAAGTAGTCTTCATGGATGTTCTATGGACATATTGAGCTTCATCATCCTTCTTAGTCTTGATTGGTCCAGGTGTATTTGGCATAGCTTTAGGGCTATCCACGTCAGGCATTTCTGCGGGGTCCTCTGCAACAAGGAGGTTCGCTAACCAGTCCTTGTTAATCTGCTCCAAGTATTCTTCTATTAACTTGTAGTAAGACTGGAGCTATTGTTTGTGCTCATCAGCGCGTGCTGTGATATAGGTGAAGTGGCGGTCCACACTGAATTTTATCAAAGGTATAAACTTGTGAAGTGTGTTTGTGGTGAGGCATCGTGTAGACTAGATTGCATTATTCAATTGGTTGTAATAGGCGTGGAAGACGACATTGGACTTCCACTGCTTGTTCATGTCACTGGAGTACCACAACGTACAAAACTTCACGGATAGTGGTTCAAAGGGTTAGATCTCTGGAAAAGTGGCACCTTTTGGTAGCTCTCAGACAATGAAAGTGATTAGTATGAGAAACCAACTAAAGTGGAACTCATACCCTTGGTATTGCGCTTCTCTGCAATCAAGCTCTAGTTGGTTTACAAGGTATCGCGCCCAGTTCATATGTAGTCCCTCCGCGCACTTCCCTGTGAGGTCAACTACGAATCCAGTCACTTGTGTTGGTCTGTTCTTGTGAACTAGCTTGCCCGCAATTAGCTAATAGGCAAGGCCCAATGTGCCACTCTGTATAGAGGCTACCTTGTAGCCTTGTGTGCCTTTCTTGACATCACCATAAGTTTCTTTTATCCTCTGCGCTAATGCTCGGTCTGAGGTATTTCCAGGTTAAAACTCCTGTGGGTCAAGGCCTTGCATACTAAGTCCTATGATCCGATTGATCAAGGTCGGATCCACAGTGATGCGGAGGTCCAACCATAAGTATCCTCCATGGTAGTAGGATAGCAGCAACTTGACGCATGCATTGACTTCCTGGTGTCTGTTGAAGTGTGGGATATTCATTACATTAAGAAGTGTGGACTGCGTGAGGTTCTGGGTCCATGACTGTGGGAAAATATTAGAATTCTTTCCTTTGGTCCTAGTTAAGTACTTATGCAGGGATAACATGTTTTAAACATTACGATCTCCAAGGTTAAAATCACTAAATTTCAGTGCTGCGAGCTTATCTTGGTTAGCACGAACTGCGTGCACCCCTTTCGGAAGGTACGTGGTGATCAAAGTGTACTCGAAGTCTCACGGTACACTATCACGGTTGATGGCACTACTTAGAGGTGGTAAGTAAGTAGGTAGAATGCATGGGATAAGCTTGGCATTTGCGATGTCATCCCTGTACTTGGTTCGTTTTTCATTGGTCGGACGGGATGGAGCAACACGAGCAGTGGAAGGGGAGGCCTGGAGTCCTCTCATTGATGATGCTTGTACTCCTGTAGATAATCCTCGCTTCAAAATGACTCTCTCAGTCATTAAGTCAATCAAAAATTCTTCAACTACTTTCTCAACAACGTTGATCTTGTCCGACATACAAGCTCGGGTTAACTAGCTTGGGTGTGAAATGAATTTAGAGACTACAGTGAATGGTATGAGAATAAGACAATGATCACAGGGTGAAGTAATCTCAGGCTTCAGGCTCAAATTCTCATTTATCAAAAAGTATTCTCGGTGTGTGGTGCAACAGACTAAGTAGGGAAACTTAGCAACGGTCTACTTGCAATGGGTATGAGGTTGCATTAACTTATGTTCTTTCCATTATGGTGAGGTCTAACGGTCTAGTGGAGATCCATAAATTCTTTTTGACCCATTTGAAGTGGAAGTCGAATGGTTATATTAGCTTCCAACGGCTATATTACTTCGCCTCGGCGAAGTAGCATATGTCATTGTTCTGATATCCCGACGAAGCTCCAATTCTGCAAAGTGTCTTGTTGCGAGGTACCCTCTGGGATCTTCTGTAATTTTTCAATCTTAGCCTTCTTCTTACTTAGATTTCTATCCTTCTTTCCAGTGATCTTCGTCTCGGTGATTCTCTTCCCATTTTGATTCTTATTTTCCTTGGACATAGTCACTTTGTGTTGGTGAGATTCTCTCCTAGGGTTTAGGTATATCACTTCTTCTTTGTCTTGGATAGAAATTTCATTCTTTTCTGTAGCTTCGGCCTTGACATTTGGGCTTTTAGTGTCAGATGGCTTCAAGTGGTTCTCCTGTTCTTCAATCAACTATGCGATCCTTTTAGTCATGAAATCTTTTAACTCTTGTCTCTGTTGTTCTAAAACCTCTTCTTCTTCCTTCTTTCTGGCTTGATCTCTTTCAATCCAAGGTTTTTCGAGTAGCATAGTAAATGGGGCATTGTCCTCAATGAATTTGATAATCTCAAAATCTTCTTCTGTCGAATTTCCATTAACTGTCATAGGTATCTGAGTGAGTTTTCCACATAACATTATCAGTTTTCCTCTGAATAGTCCTATTCCTCCCAATGAAGGAATCATGGCAGGCTTCCCTAGAGCTTCCCAAGTTCTTTCTGGCATAATGTTCACTTGTGTTTCTTCATCGAGAATATAGTCAATGTCGAAGTCCCCTATTCTTTCTTCGACTTGCTCATTTTCTTTGAATATCTCTGGTAATCAGACATCTTTATGTTCCTTCAGGGTTTCTTTCATCTATATTAATACTTTCTCTGATTCTTACTGGGTTTCTGCCTTTTCTAGATCTGCCTTATGGTCTTCTTGATTCAAATTTATCCTTTCAAGATTAGCTATCATTCTAGGGAAATCCAATACCTCATGGCCCATAGCTTTGCAACAGAGACAATTAGGTCTTCTACTAGGACATTCCTTAGCTAGATGCCCTGGTTTTCTACAATTGTTACTGAGGGTTAACCCTCTCTTTCCTCTAAATGTCCCCCAACCTCTTTTGTACTGCGCACTAGGATCATAGTAGCTAGCCTACAAAAAATTATTTCTAGGATCCTGCATCCATTAGTTAGTCCAGACATTCTTTCTATGCATAGGTATTACATATCTATCATTATACTTATCAGATCTATTCATATCAAACTTTCTTTCATCTATTAATTCCCTAGTTTTTAAGCTAGGACATAATCTATCAAACATACCTAGATCCATGCTCTAGAAACATAACATTCCACTTATCTTACTTCTACAGGGCACAAAGCTTCTAGATCTAAGAACTTTTAACTATTCTTACCTTTATTAAAGCACAAAGCTTACAGATCTTACCTCTTTTCCGCAAATCTGACCTCTTTCTTTCAAAAACTTCTACTTTTACTTTTCTTAGAGCATAGAGAGTTCATATATCGCTTCTTTTCTTCAGATCTGATCTTCCTTTCTTCAAATCTGACCTTATTCGTGGCACAAACCTTCACAGGTCAAGTAAAAAGATATGCACTAGGGAAACAAATCTACGCAGAGATCTTTCTTTTGCACAAAGTTTCTTCTTCATTAGTTCCCATCAATCACAGTTTCAAGTCCCAACAATGGAACCATTTGTTGGCATAGGGGAAAACCCAGGGTTCAACTCTCAAGAGCACACCAACAAAGCCCTAACTACTGGCCCTTTCGGCAATGCCTGCGAAGCAGATGAAGTCTCATCTGAGGTAGAGGCAGGGGTGGTTGCAAGACTCAAGTGTCTGCAACCTTAGCTGGGATAGAGATATGTGATTATATCATTTACAGAGCACTTAGAATCAATCACTCGTCAATATTCAACCCTTATTATACTTCGTAGACAACATAGAGCATCGCGTTGTACACTTAGATCTACAATATTTCAGCACTTAACCATAGTAACCCAGATCAAATCTAATAGATCAACACGAATCATCCTCATACACATCAGATCTAACAATCATATATATCTAAGAAGCACAAAGCATAAGTGGATATATCAAAGAACATAGCATAATCAAAGATAAACACATTGAATCAAAGCACATAGCATAACACACAGATTTACGTGGTTCACCCCCACCCTGGGGATACGTCCACAAGATCTTCTTCTTTATTATTGTCTTCAATATGTTACAAGCACAAAGCCTCCAAGACCCTTCTTCACATATGACAGAAGATCTGTGCAGCTCGCTAGATCCTTCTTCCTTGCGTTACAACACTTAACTTTCTATAACAACCTCACAGTAACTTGCACTTAGCCTTGCAAGCCTTACACAGTTCGCACAGAGAAATTATTCAAAATCACATAGATGCACTACCAATTGCACTAAGAAATCACATCTACTACTTATTACATTTCCTATCCTTCTATTTATACATTACAAAAGTGGGCCCAAATGTGGGTAAACCCATCGGTCGACATCCCTTTCCCATTACATTAACCCAAAACCCTAAAAGGGGCCTAAAAGTGGACCGAGATCCTGTGATCTATGCTTCTCCTGGCGCTCCATCTTTGACAGGCTGTCAAAGTCCAAAAATGGTTAAATATGACCAAGCGTTCCTCAAAACTTGGTCAAGGGCCAACATGTATCAAAGCTACTATCCTAGGGTTTTTTACCTTCAATTAGACATCTTGGTATTTTTTCTTTAACTTTTTTTTCTGGGAAGTTTCAAACAACAAAATTTTCAAGTGACTAAGATGAAATATCAAGGTACATGTGGTCAAAATTTTAGGGTTGGTTTCATTATACTTTTAGAGATATAGCCTATGGAAGATAAAATTTGTGACTCATCCTGAAATCCGTTTTAAATGAGTCATCTTGGCATTTTCACTATTTTTTTTTTCATTTTTTCTGGGAACTTTCAGACAATGAAATTTTGTGGAGATTAAGGAAAAATGTTATAGTATATATGGTAAAAAGTTTAAGTATATTTTTTCCTATAAATTGGGAGATATAGTCCATGGAAGACAAGGCTTGTGACTAATCCTGAAATCAGTTTTAAAAGAGTCATCTTGGCATTTTTGCTGTAACGTTTTTTCAGTGAAGTTTCAAACTCTAAAATTTTTAGAATCTTGAGTTGACACGGTGAAGTACATGTAAATTGTTTTACACATTTTGAATCATTATAGTTTATGATATATTTCTTTTGGAAGTTAGGTTTTGTTGCACAAGTTATTTTTTGGTGCTTTCTAGATCTTTTTTGGGGGGTAGTAAGCTCGATTTTAAATTTTTTTAGAGACATGTTTTGGTGTCTTTAAATAACATGGGTGTTATAACTCAAAATGCCACTACGATGTATCTCTGATGTTGGCCTACTCATTCACTTATCTACCAACCCTTTTTTCTGGAGTTCTTCTCAAAAAAAAAAAAATTGTATGGTCTACGCACCCTGATGCATATGCCGAGCACGTACCCATGCTAGTTTCTTGCCTAAAATCCTGTGTACATATGCTAGATACACACTTGAAAGCCCTTGTGTACTCTAAAAAGTTGCAAAAAATATAAATTATGTTCTTTATGATGGAGTTTACGGGATTTCTTAGGTTTTGCAACCATTTTACCTCTTGTAGCACTTATGATAATGAATTAACCATCATTTTCTCATATAAAAAGGTCCCTATGGGGGTCATTTGGATATATCAAACAAGAGGCAAGATAAATCTGCCAAATTTTTTCCCTTGTATTCCAAACCCCCTACATTCTTCTTTGAGTTTCATCCTCAACATTCCCTTCCATCCATCTATCATTTTCCCTTATATTGGCATGTTGGTGGTGAAGATAGTCTATCGTGAATAGTGCATTTGGAGTCAAAGTAGAGGAACCCAGGCGAGGTTCGTGGAGTGGTGCCAGCAAAATTCAGGTTATAAATTCCAATTTTGTTATTAATAAAAGACAAAACTTCTTGTCTCGAATTTTTATGTCCAAGTCTTTATGTTTATTAATGTTTTCATGAATAACTAACCCTTTAGATGATATTGATAATTAAGAATGTGTTGTCATAGTTTTTTCTATAGCATTGTTTCAGGCTAGCTTTGGGAGGAGGCCTACAATATTGTAATGAACAAAAAACAGAAGGGATTGACAACAGTCGTAAGGACTTAAGGTACAGATTTCAATGTTCTTTCTTTTCCCTTAATTATTGTAAGGTCTAGTTGGATTTGGGTAGAATATAATATTTTATGTTTTTTAAGGTGTCAAGGATTTGCCTAGTAGCTAGACCTAGATTAGGGGGATTTTCCCCATAGTAGAATTGACAACTCCATTGGGAAGTCTCTCTAGGGTATTTTTAGGAGATCTTTGTTTGGCTTAAATTCTTGTTTGTTGAAGTTTTCTGAGTCTTTTTGGGTCTTTGGTCACCTTACAGGTGCTTACCATTTTTCCAGAGTTGAGTGCTCTGTCTGAATCTTTCTCTTTTTTTGAAAATTTTCATCTCTGTATGTGCCTTGTTCTATAACCAACTCATGTACATACGCATTTTTTATTATACACAACTCGTGTACATATGTAGGATGACTCTGCACACCACACATTCCTGTAATCTTGAAGAGTTTTTTCAAAAATATTTTCTTTCCTTGTAGGAAACCCTTGTCTTCTCAGGTCTCCCTGAGTTTCAAGGGCCTCTATTGACTGTGGTTTGGATAGATTCAGGGCTCATATTATCTATGAATTTGTAAAGAAATATTGTTGTTTCTTTGTCTCTTTCTGTTTGTTGTCAAGGTTAAGGGTGTACCTATGTCCTCCTATGGATTTTGGTGAATCCTTGCTCTCAAGCAGTGGTTTACGATTTGAGTCAGTCTTTGGTTTTTCATCCTTTTCCCTTGATTATGCTTTGAAAAAGAAAAATGTAGTTTCCTGTTATTTTCATTTCTAAGTATATAATTTTTTGTTGTTGTTGTTGTAGTTTCTTAACTGCATTTGCATTTTACTATGTAGGTCTATTTGGTGTTAATAGCTTAGTATGTTTTTATAAAAGAAAAGAGTTATGAACCCAAAGTTACTTTTAGGGTTATTCCTTGAAAGTTTTAGTAGTTGCATGGCATTTGGAAACGAAAAAGCATTCTAGGAAAAATTGCATTTTAGGATATTGGTCTCTATTTTGAAAATTTTGCACCTTCAAAGTTAAAAATTCATTTTTTTATTTGTAGAATGTAGTTTGGTTTCATCACAATGTTCTAAAATCTTATTATCTCTTCTCTTTCGTCTCTCAAAGAAAAATACAAGTTTCACTTCCGTACCCCTTGAGTAATGAAGTCACTAAAATTAACGCTTAATGCTAAAATCAACTAGACTTTTTGGTTTATAGGGTACACCAGGTAGTCTAGACTTTAAGGCCTTGGAATAGGTGTGGAGAGGAAACTCTTCAAGGCCACTTAAATAAAATTAAGAGTCTGAGATAGGGAGTGTCAAAGTCCAGTATCGTAAAATTTATCTAGGACCCCACTCTAACATAGGGGCTAAACACCAGGTTGCACGAGGAAAGGTAGAGGAGATAACCCCTCCAAAGTCGAACTAAGCATAGTGGGGATCGTATATTGAGGGTCATTCTTGGGATTCCACTGACTTCATTTGACTATGGAGCTTCATGGACCTTGAATCCATTTGGGATCCTTAGTTGTATTCTGGACCACTTGCTTTTGGTACCCTCGAAAGGCTTCAGACATAGTTATCATGCTCATACGATCTACCCAAATGTTGATTGTACCTTCTTAGTGACTAACTGCATGCTCGAAACCTAGTTGTCATTTTATAGGGACTCAAAGAGGTGACTATGGGGGTATACCATGGTACCTAGGACAAACGTCGAACCATGCTTTGCAGAGTATACCCGGAGGGTGTTTCTGTGTTCAAGTTACACTTGCACCAGTAAGTTGCTCTAGTGTTGGTTGGTGCAACTATTCTTCCTACCATTCTCTTGATTGCTTGATTTGTCTTTAAGAAATTTGTAGTGTGTGCTTTGTGGTTCTCCATATCTTTATCTTAGAGTGCCATTTGATTATTTCACAAGGTGGAAGATCAACAACTCCTCCATTCATGTAATCTTCAGGGCTTGCCACCTATAACTTTGGAGCCACCTCCACCACCATTGAGGCGAACGATAGATCAAGAGGGTTATTTCAAAGCGATCAAGCCACAAGAAATTGTTCCCGAGCATGTTCCTAGAGAATATACACTTGCACCAGAGGAGCCTACCATTTATTACCTTGAAGTTGAAGGCTTTAGGCCCACAAATCCTCTGATCAGTGATTTATAAACACTAATCCTTGTTTAGGTAGTCCCTCTTGAGGTGACTACTCTTGATCGTCGTCTTGTTAGGTGATTGGCGATGGAAGAAAATATTTCTACCTCTACCAAGAGTCCTCATACTCCAATCTCGCCCATGGTTGGAGGTGGTGTCATTCCCCCTCCCCCACCTTCACCTACAAGGATTACTTCTATCCAAAAACCTATGACTTTTGGCAATGGCACAGTGGCTAAAATGACTATGACCACTGTCTCTACTATGCAGAACGTGTCTAGCGCTCCTTTTTCATATGTGATGTTGGGTTTCGATACATGCTTGAATTTAAATTACTCCACTCTACATACTACTTGTCTGGGGGCAGAGAGTTCTAATTATCCCTTGCAAAGATCCTTTACGGGCACCTCTGCTCCATTTAATGCAATCCCTTACAATGGGGGTCATATCCCTCCTCCATCCCCCTTTCTTGGAAGTGATTTCAAGAAACCATTTGGGATTAATACTAGTTCCATCTTGTTTAGTGGAGGGATTCATGGGTCTTAGTCCTATATGACCATGGTTGGGTCTATGCCTTTCTCTTTGTTTGGTGCTTTAAAAAAAGCACTTTCTCATCGTCTTCATTTTCCTCAGGGGGAAACTCCTTATTCAATCAACCTAACCCTATACAAGGCTTTGTTCCTTCACACAGAGTGATGATAGGATCATTCTCTTATCAAGGTCTTGGAAATCCCTAGTAGGGATATTTACCTTCTCAAGGGATGTCGATTGGGGGGAACCCCTCCCATGCTAAGTGGAACCCTAGGAAAGTTTTAGTGCCTACACCAGGAGGACCGTTTGGGGGAAACCCCAACCAAGGTTTTTAGAATACCATGTAGGGAGAAATCCCTACACAAGGTATGCCATCAAATTATGTGAAAATATCGGCGATGTAGACTAGCACACAAACTCCTTATGCTGTCCAAGGATACCCTAGTTTTTACCAGAACATTGGCCAGCAAGAAAACTGATGCAGGAGCATCGCCCCACCTCATCAAATGTGTCAGCAAGACAACACATAGATGCACAATGGAGAAAGGGAGAGGAATTTACCCTCCCATTTTAAAATTAGAAATATGATCCTATGCGTATTTGTGTTGTAAGGCTGATAAATTCCAAGCCATACCTTTTTACAGGTAGTGAATAGGGTCACCTTAAATGGTTTATTGTAAGCATTTCTAGATCATAGTCAGGAATAGATCATCATTTATGTAATGATCTGTAGGAGTATAGTGTCATAACTGAGATAGTGATGGCACTAAGGCAGTGAAGACGATAAGCTCGTAGATCCTATTGTATCCTTTTTGTCACCTGAATGAGCAAAAGAGGGACACTTGCAAGTCCAATTTGGTTAGCTAGGCAAGACAGAAGTTAGTGCAAGAGTTAGAAATATCAAGCACACGAAATAAACAAAAAACTAAGCTAACAACAATTAAAGAAACTAAACTAAAGTGCATAAGGGAATTAGAACCAAAATTAACCAAACAATTGACCAATATTCATGCCACCAATGGATAGATTGTATTAGTGGGAAAACACCAAAGAGAAAGGGAGACTTATGGGTCCCCTCTTCCTCCAAGGGAGGGCTCTTGAACCCCCAATGAGAGAGATCTTATTACAAATAGAAAACTAAAAGGAAATGGTGAAGAAATCCAAAGTTCATTCACTTAAGAGGTGATGTGAATATCCCAATGAAATGGTGCTTCTATGCTCCAATGAGGAAAGAGGTTCCTTGTAGGAGAATAGAGGAAGCATAACAATACAAATAAATTCTTGGAAATATAGTGCACCCATGGCCTCTTTTTATAGAAAATCTTTGCAGCATTATCCAACCGGTCTTTAGTGTGAAAAAGGGGCCCTTTAAGGCACCTTTAGGTCTTTGACCAGCCCCCAACTCGGATTCAACTCGGGTTAGGGGGTCAAATATACTTGGGAGATGAACTAGAAGTGGGTGGGAGGTCGACCACAATCATTAATGCACCGTTCTGATGTGTGCGTGGATTTTTGCGTCCATAGTTGTGCATCGGGCGCATGTGGGCTTTCCCTACATTTTCGACTGACGCATGTGCATGCGCTTCCTTTATATTCTGAGCGCATTGCTAACTTTATAACCAATTGTATAGTTTGTGCCCTTTGGAAATGCATTTTTTGGGCCATGAATGAACTAATAGGTGTTTGGAGATGCCGGATTTCTGTAACCATTTGTAGACAAAAGTTTAGGGATAATAGATGCCCCCTGATGTGTGAGGTTAGGAGCATATGTATAGCCAAAATACATCAATGTTTCTTCTATTGAGAGTACCATTATAAGAAAGAGTGTTGAGAGAAATTGCAAGAGTGACCCATTGGAGGGAGAGGGGAACTTGTGGGACCTAAACCTTTCGCTAGGTGTGGAAAAATAAAACTGTGTACAAATGAGGTGGGCATGGCCCATGCTTGTGAAATGTAACTCAAAAATGTGTAAGATAGTAACTGTAGTGGTATGTTTATGTAGATAAATGCATCCCCCTCTAGGGTGGTTTGATAATGGTGGAGGAAAATTTTGATGGTGAACATACTCTAAAAAGAGGTGATGAAACCTGTAAAAAGTGTCGATAATTTGCGGGCAGTGATAGCCCAACAAATTTTAGAGGTATTCGACAAATATAAAAATAACTACAATAGTCACAAAGTAAGACCCACTGTAACATGAGATAGAGTTGAAGTCGAATTTTATGGGGGTCAACAACAATAGATAAAAATGGTGTTTTTCTCTGGGTCATCTGAGACTCCTCATTATAAAGGGAATGAGAGTCAAGATATTGTTGTCCTCCTGGAAACTGTGTTGATATCGACAGAAAGGAAGACATGACTCCAAGAAGTAAAGGGCTTCATGAAATCCACTAGATGAGATCAGGAACTAATGAGGTTCATGGATGAAGTCAAGACGTGGTGAGACTCAAGACTGCCCTTGGTTGGGGATATATGTGAAGTATAAGTGGAAACAATTGTGAAACTGAGTCTAGAGTAAGGGGGATGACTAGACGTGGGTTAAATTGTGCCAGAGGCATGACAAAGTGGACAAACTCAGATATTTTAGGTACATGGACTATGGTATACTCAGGGTTTATGGATGATGGAAACAAGAGTAGAAGGTAATGAATGCCCCAACTAAGGGCGATGGGGGTTGCTTTGCTGAAAAAAAAGGTCGCTAAGGGTGACAATAAAAAAAACTATGTAAATGATCGAAAGAAAGGATTTGTACATTTACCAAAGGAATAAAGAATAATGTGGTATAAGTGTGTAGGTACAGAAACAGGTTCCCCAGTGTAAGATGGATTGGCCTGTGAGGGCGCAAGTTGTGTGGCCAACTGGCGGAGGGTGGGGGCCCCATAGGTGGGTTTTTGTATAGGGTAAATGAATGGAGGGAAATATGCAGATGTAAAAACTGGTTGTGGATGAAAATGGAGGGATAATGATACTGCGGAGGCACAGTCAAATGATAACCGAGAGGATATGTCCTGGGATTCCATTGGGAAAGCTAGAAAAATGAGGAGAATGTGTATGTGGCTGATTCTCGAACATGAGTAAGACTATCGGGACTCCCATCCCTAGGGGGGTAAAAGAAGCATGAGTTTCAAAGTGCCAAAAATGAGACTATGAATAGGACAACTCATGTAGGGGAGAATGTTACCAGGTGACAATATTGAAAATGCAGTGGAGGTGAGAGTACTTTAGAGTCGGATGGGGGGATCCTAGAGGCGAATGTCGGAGGGTGTGACTAGGGGATGCAATTGATATTAAGATGGAATGACTACATGCTAGTTTTGATCATATACCTGAAGGGGTTGCGCTGGTGTGTGATGACCAAATACCTGCACACATGAAAACTGAATACCTGACATGAAAAATATTTGTAGATAAAGAACATATAACCATTATTCGATAATGTTGAATATGAGCATGCATACCTGGGCATGATGTGAGAAAAAGGATCCCTGAGGGTCGAGGACGTATGGTGACCTGAGGAATGTGACTGTGTAGGTGGTGGGATCCCGATCCTGTGGATGAAGACAGATTGGAAAACAAACACTCGGAGCTCCTGTAATTGAGCATGGTGTTGATGGGTCTTAAATCCCTTTGATTCAATAGTAGGAACCAAACCCACCATCGAGGCCTAATTAGACTCTGTAGTGTTTGATATGGAATGGTTCTCCAGATCTTGAGATCCGGCCAATTTATCGATGGGCTTTGTGTTTTCTTGTGAAGGTTCTCCCTTCAGGTAGGATCATTCTTTTCTATATTTTCTCTTGAGTGGGGTTGGTTTGAGAGATGCAAGCCAACATAAGCCAACTTGACAAGAAACAAGATTGAATTTCAACTACTGGGAAGGGGCTAAGCTTGGGATAACCTACTGCTCAAACATGTAGACAATAATTCTATACCAAAGGGCCTAGTAATAATACAATAACCAAATGAGCATCCAATTACTGCCTGAGAATCTAACTAACAGAAAGAAAAACAAATATGTAACCAAGATCATGGCAAGAAAAATAATTCATCTACCATAACATTCATTACATAACAACACAATGATTTATCTTCATCATTAAAGCAAAGAACATCAAAACATTGCACCAGATAACTTGACAACATAATCAATTTCTCTTACTCATTTACCGCATCATTCGTGGAATAGGATAGGAAGAATTCTTTGCCAACTCCAATCACATACATATGATGAAAATAGCTTGTCTTTGGTCCAAAAGGACTTCTCAATTCATAGCACTCTCAAAATAATTATCAACAAACCAAAAAAAAGAAATAGTTCTTACAACAACCATTTCCCCTTGACTAATCGGTTGTTGTCTCTTTTTATAATCCAAAATTCAACTACAATTAATGGATAAATACAGTTCAGGATAAACAAAAATTTCCATGTGGCATGATCATCCAATAGTTTCTTTCAACAATCCACCTGAGATGTCTCTTGAAAAGGGTGACTTCTTTCATATTCAGACTAGCTGATAAATAGATCTTCACAGGTTTGAGCCAATGGGAACCTGTGTTGTTCCATGGGGTAAGCATATACTCCTTTGATATCCATTGCATGCATTTGGTACTTTACCAAATCGGAGTTCAACTGTTGTAGCATGCATCAAGCTCTAATCAGGTGTCTTGCGAATTGTTTCACTTGCCCTAGTTTTTCATCAGTGACCTTTGCACACTCTTCGGCCCAAAGTGAGTCTTGTATCGAGTGCATCTTGAACACATTGCTTAGGTTAGTGAATTCATCAGGGGTGACAAATTCGGGGAGATTAACATGTTGTTGATTAAGGTTGGTTGTCATTGATGTCAACCCTTGAAGAAAGCACCGTAGCACAAAGGTTTGGGTAATGGAACCAATACTATTTGATGTAAATATGACTCATTATTTTTTTTTCATGGTTGATAAGAAGTAAATATGGATGAACTCCAAAGTGGTCCCCTTATGGTGAAATCCCTCATGAGAATATGCTTTGCAGAGTAAGAGAACCCATGCTTAATTGTGGAATAATGAGATGAAGGACAATGAATTTGTTAGGGAAACCATCCTGTATGGATAGTTCTTGTCATTCCATTTCCGGTGGTATGTATAATGTCACATAACTCCTCATGGTTAGAGAGTTATGACCATGTGAAGTTGGAGAACCTAGGTTTGGGTAATGGACCCAAGTTTGTTTGATGGATAACAGTATGCTTTTTGCTATATTTTAAGGTAATACTATTCTATATGAATATTACATGTCATTCCATTTCTAGTTGTATGTGGAATGTCACAAAACTCCTCACGGTTTGAGATTTATGGCCTTACGAAGTTGGAGGACCCTCATATGTCATCTAGAAGCCCCAAACGGTCAAAGTAGTCAAAGTAGTTTAAGATATATTAAAAGGTAAATAATAAAGTGAAGTGATTAGCGTATTATAATTCAAATTGAATACAAAATAAATTATTTCAATAATAAATTTAATGGAGAAATTAGAAGTGGGTGAACCCTAAAATAAGGAGAGTGGGCCATGTGACCTAGAAGATGTTTTTAAGGAAGCTACTTGGAGAGTATAAATAAGAGGCAAGGCTCTCTCATTTTAATCACACTTGAGAATATTGAATATCTATAGGTGTCTGAGGTAACCAAGGATATATAAGCCAAATTCTAAGGGAAGGTGAAGAAAAGAAGGCCAAAATGCAAGGAAGGATAAATTCTTTTGATGGTGGTTTCTAAGGTATGTTATTTATAGGTCATCTCACCATTTTCGCTATAAATTTTTTTTCTATAATGATTCAGACTATGCAATTTCTATTCCATTCAGAAAACATACCCAACTATCTGTAGTAAAAAAATCATCTTGTGGATCATTGTATTTTTGGAGTTACACTCCGTGGAAAAGAGGATTTGTGGCTAGTCCTGAAACTAGTCAAAAACAAGTGTTTTGGGTAAAAATGTCATAACTTATTCCAAATAGATCCAAATTCAGTGAAACCAAATGTGTTGGTTAGGGTACAATATTTATTATTCGTTGTAATATTTTTATATCAATTCAATGAATATTTCATACGGGGCACACTCTACAAGGTCGCTCTCTAGAATAATCCAGAATTCAACAAGGTATGTCATTTTTTCTATAACTCCTTTTATGAGAGGTTCCAAGTAGTGACACCTGGAGGAATTGCATTAAACACACTAAATAAAAGTGTTTATCAGGTTCATATCTTTATATATTATAGGTTCAAAGTTATTATTACTTCAAGTTAGGGTTGTTGACTAATCCAAAACTAGGCATGTGAGACTAAAGAAAAGTTTGATGAAAATTATTGTCTCTTGATGTTAAAGTTAAGGAAGGTTAGTAGGAATGTGATCATATACACCAGATCTATTACAGAGCTACAAATCATATTTGGATGATGAAATTGATGAGGGCGTTTGGTTGAGGTACATGTTGAGTACATGGTTGAGACAAGTAGTTGATGAGTTGGCACATACATGAAATGTATAGTTAATGATGTTGGTACATATTGATGAGTCATAGTTGATGATTAGTTGACACATGATTGGTACATACTTGGTACATGGTTGGATGCACTTGTTTATGGTATAGGTTGATGCACGTGTTTATGGTACAGGTTAATTACATGTTGAGGTACAGGTTGATGCATGGTTGATGCATGGTTTAGATTTATTGGTACAGGTTTACAATAGTATATCTCATAGTGATAGTGTGACAGTGGTTCCATCATTACTTCTACTTCAGGGTGGTAAGACAGGGTAAGGATAGGTGGTTGTAGCCAACTTCTGGTTGTAGCCAAAGAACATAGGGGGTTGTAGCCTCCTTCTGGTTGTAGCCAGAGAATTGGAGAGTTGGAGCTTCCCTCAGGTTGTAGCCTAAGAAACTAGGGGGTTGGAGCCTCCTTTTAGTTGCAGCTGGAAAACAAGGGAATTTGGTGCTTCCAATGAATGTAATTCTTCAAGACATATAAGAAAAAGCATTCCATGGTTTTCTCCCGATTTGGGTTTCCACGTAAAACACTAGTGTACTGTGTATGTGTGTCATTTTTTATTTCTTAATGATCATTATTGGATAATAATTCTACATTGATATAACATTTGAAGAAAAAGAATTATAATTATGCAATTACTGATTCACCCCTCCTCTTAGTAATCCAACATTTGGTATCAGAGCGGGTTCCTTCAGAAATCAATTTAACCACTGAAAGGTAGATCATGGAGAGTACCAACTCATATAAAAATGGAATACCATAGTTTGATGGACAAAAGTATTCTTTTTGGAGCATAAGGATGAAGACATATATACAT
>JZKD02S1732872.1:78981-96480 GCA_000966675.3 Picea glauca
AACCAACACTTTATGCAAGCATTGCCAACAAGGAAAGAAAACAAATACCAGGTTCAAATCAAAGGAATATTCAACAACAAAACCACTGGAAATTGTGCATACTGATCTAGTTGGATCAACAACAACAAAAGGATTAAAAGGTGAGAGATACTTTATGTTATTAGTTGATGATTATACAAGAATGACTATAGTTTTCTTTCTCAAGAACAAGTCAGAAGCTTTAGAAAACTTCAAGATCTACAAGGAAATGGTTGAAAATGAGATGGATTTAAGAATCAAATGCTTAAGATCAGATAATGAAGGAGAATTCACCTCAAAGGAATTTATGGACTATTGCAACAATCATGGAATAAAAAGGAAATTCTACATTGCTAGGACACCTCAATAGAATGGAGTTGTTGAAAGAAAGAACAGGATAGTATAAGAAATGGCTCGAAAAATGATAATGGATTCAAAGTTGACAGACATGGTTTGGACACAGGCAGTGCATACAACAGTTCACATTCAAAATAGAGTAATGCTTAGAAACAACACTGATAAAACTCCCTACGAGCTGTTGACACAAAGTTTAAATTTTTCTACCCTTTAAAATTGAAGATTCATCTTTTCCTAAGTCATGGGGCCACCCTTAGTTCGAAAAAGGGAGTCAGAGTCTTTCGTCCCTTTTCGGGTTTCGAGATTCGATTTTTCTCGAGGTATGATCTTCAACATCCCAATTTCCTGGTGCCGAAATCTCGAAACCGTTTAACAGATTAAAAAAAAAAAAAAAAAGAGGGGGACGAAATAAATGTTACATTTTTTGTTGCTTTCCACAAAGTACTCTTGAATCCGTAATTAATTAAACTCCTAAACGCAATCATATTTACATTAATCTTTTTCGATTTGGGTTTCTTTCTACTAAAGTGTTTTTGAACTCTCAACCTTCAAACTCTCGATGCTCAATTTTTCGAAAAGTAAAAAAAATAATAATTAATCACTAATATTGATTAATTAAATATTTAATATGAATGATTAGTGCCTCACTAATCCCATCATAATTTCATGATCCAGGGTTTTCTTATGACATGTCTCCTGACAAAAAGATTCCCGAAGTTCCAAAATGCGAAATCGCATTTTCTTTAAACAAAGTCTAAGATTAAGGTTAAGTTGTTTTCAAAACAGGATTAGTGATAACTAAGATACCTTTCGCATTTTAGGAATTGAGGAAGGAAACAATATTCAAAACTCCAGTTTGAAATCACCGATATATGACAGTATTAATAACAGATAAATGGAGATATTTTTTGATGCGAAAGCATATCTCCAGGCATTTCTATTAAAGCATTAATTTTTCATCGCCTGTGTCAGTACACTCGTTATAACACAAATTAAGGGTTAATAAATGTCATGTGTTACGAACTTCATTCTTATCCTTTACATCTGTAGCAAGTCACATTTATCCAATTTTATACATATTTCCTCTGTAGACAGGTTTATGGTCCAGTTCAAACATCATGGCACCTAAGAAGGCACCCAAGAAAAGCGAAGAAGTTGCAAAAATCTCGAGTCTAGATGGAGATGTTGTATCTGATACAATACCACATGCCATCGATACCATCAAATCCTGGAGGCAAATTTTCGAAGCTTTGGATTATGAAATTAAGAATTTCCCTCATGTTGCCAACAACAAACTCCAAGACATAGCGGAGTCTGAGCTTCACAAAGTAGCTACACGACCATGACTCATGAATTATAATGACATGATCAGTTGGGCCTCAGAGAGAACAGACGTGCAGATGAGAAACATTTTGGATAGCCGAGGGGTCATCATTGGCTCTTTCAAACCAGAACATATACAAGTAATGTATAAACTATCTCCCATTCCCAAGTATATTAATAATAAATATTTTGTGAATGAGTTTCAAAGGAAATAATGTTTTGAGTCATACCAAACATATCCTGGCATAATCAAAGACTGATGGAGACACACAACAAAATTCAGGGCCGACACCCATGGTATTTATGCCACAACCTCATTAAATGAGTATATGGTCTATGTGGCGATGATGTTATGTAGGCATTTCAGGAGGAAAAGTCCTACCCATTTCCCTGCAAAATGGGTACCTCTTTTGCACGAGGCAACATAAGGTTACAGTTTCAATTGGAATAAGATTTTATCTGATAACATAATGAAGGAGGTCATGGAATATCAGACTTCAAGATCCAAAGGCCGACTAGTAGCCTTTTATATGTCTGCATACATCATGGATTCTATATGCTTCATAACTCCTTTCCCTTTGATGAATTGGAGTTGGAATTCGACTTACCTGGAACCTATTGATGAATATCATTCTAACCATTGGGAAGAAAATGCCAAGGACTCATTCTATGAAATTTGTCATTTCGTGGTGATACCACTACATCATATGTTGTACGGTTGTGCACCTCCCCGCATTTTAGAGTTGGTCATAGGAAGCCTAAGGGAAGTTGTTGACTGGTTTATAGAGGATAATTTCTCCTACATCAAAATTTTCAGATGTTCAATACCTCCACATGCACTCCCAAAATTCTTGCCTGACAGACTGGTGTGCAGGGAGGTAGCTCATCAAATAGTAACAGGTGGAATTGGGATAGAACTAAAGATGACTCAAAAGAAGTCTTGGATGGGTTTTCCCGTTCATATTAGGACATTTTCACTACTCAACATGGGTCATTCCAAAGTTGAAGTGATAGCATTGGAGGAGGTCAAGTTGGTAGACCTCAAAAAAAGGAAACACGACCCTTAACAGTTAGTGGGAAATCACATGGCCCACTGTAATATGAAGGCTTATGAACATGAGAAGTCTCCTTGTGATGGCATGTTCAGAGGGACTAGGACCTTGAGGAGGTGTTAGAGAGGGTATAGACACTACCGTCTGACTTGCAAGCTAGTTTTCGAACCTTCCAGAAGCATAGAGGGAGTGGTTTTCCCAAAGTACTGCAAGGAGAAGCAATCACCCTTCCTCGGAAATAAGAGGATAATCCTCTAGGATTCGGACAAGAAGCACAGGATAAAGTCAATCCCGAGGAAATTCCACAGGAGACTGAAAGGTCTTCTCAAAATGAGGAGACCTTACAG
The DNA here is from genome assembly GCA_000966675.3 of Picea glauca. Classification (NCBI taxonomy): domain Eukaryota; kingdom Viridiplantae; phylum Streptophyta; class Pinopsida; order Pinales; family Pinaceae; genus Picea; species Picea glauca. The sequence continues at coordinate 82,079 of JZKD02S1732872.1, forward strand.
ACAAAAAATCCAGAGATGAAAACAGAGAGGAGGTTTGGGACACCTCCCATTTCCAGCAAGTCCACTCCCCCTTCATCATCTGTTGTTGATGTCAATATACCTAATGCCACAGGAGAAATAATATTTACAGAGCTAGGAACTCCCATAACTTCCTAAAATCATTTATATCTCGCCTTTGGACTCCCACAGATGGGAGCCATATATGTTAGTGATCTCACCCCTATCTTCAAAGATGAGATCCCTCCTTTTGATTATTTTTTCAGCAAAAAGAGGAAGGTTGTTCTAAAACAAGAGATGTATATGAGAGAGGGGGTATGGTGAAGAAGAATAGGTTCTTGGTAGATAGCCAAAATTTGGAAGAATAAGATTTCGCTATAGAGGTAGTAGGCTCCATGGGAGGCATGGAAACAACAAACCTTTTTACTGTGGAAAACATGAGAACAAGGATAAATAAGAGTAACCACACAATATCTCAATTGCAAGACCAGTTAAAAAATGATGAGAAAAAAATTAGAGAAGAGGTGAATAAAATCTTGGAGTAGGCCAGAGCTGTTGAAAGGAAAGAAATTCAATCACTCAAATCAGGCCTGGATGAAATGAACCAGAAGATACAAGCAAGTCAGGTGTAGGTTACTCAATAAAAGGATCTTGTAAAGTAGTTGCAGGATAAGTTAAATTTGACAGAAGGTTGGGTTGTAGACTTAAAGGCTTTCCAGACCCTCTCGCTGGAAGCACATACAAAGATAGAAGTTGAGCAACAAAAATTGATCTCCAAAATAGAGATCATCCAGAATTGATTTCAATAGGTAAGCAAATCCCTTGATAATATTATTTTACAGGAAAAGGAAGCTAAAGAGGAAAGGAATACCTTCTAGAAAGCAGTTGCATGTTCAGGAAATAGAGAGATGTCGAGAAATCTAAATCTTTCTGTCACGGAGCATATAAGAGGAGACATCATGCTCAAGGTATGGGAAATAAACATATTCAAAAACAATAAGATAGTCAAAGAAATCAAAGATGACTGTGAGGGAATCTTCGATTCTTTGGATAAGCAAGCATTAGGTATTGAAAGAAATGATTTCTCTGAGCCATTGGGGTAGATAAACATTACGAAACAACAGTTGAACTGCAAAGAGAGTTTGAAGGAGATTCAGGTGGAAATTTCACAGTTAAAGGAAATCGATGCCAACCTAATAGACAGATGGCTAGTACAGCCTAATTTAAAGTTGCAAGTGATCAGGTTTGTTGATAAAGGTTTTGAAGATCAGTTTCCAAAGATCCAAAGAAAGTTTTATCTGTTTGAAGCTAAGGATATTCCAACACCTCCTAGAATATTTGTTTATTTTTTGGAGAAATGTATTGAATGTGTAGGATCAAAGGAGGGAGAGACTTCAACTAAATAGTGAAGTATTGCTTGAAATCTTATACTATTGAAACAATAGACAAACAAAGGTTAATAATGTAATGGTTAAGGTTGCAGTTTTGTAACTATTTTTCTCCTAAAAAGTAGGAGATTGCTAACCATCAAGTATTGATGACCTTGTATAAATACAAGGAGAGAAGACTGAAAAAGGGATTTTTTCTCTACAAAGGCATTGCGATGAAGTAATTTTCAAGAGGCTCTGAATTAATACTGTTGAAATTACTAAGACAACTAAGAGAGGGGGGGGGGTGAATCAGTTGTTTCTGTGCTTAAACAATATTAAGTCTATTAAACCATTCTTAAATTTTCTTCAAGTGATCATCAACATTATACAACATATGGATAATAATAGTAATGAGCATCAGTCACACATAAGGTATACATAGAGACATATTTTTCATGAGGAAACCCATAAAGGGAGAAAACCTCTTCTTCCTTGAAATGAGAGGCAGTCTTTTAAGTTCTGTACATCATATATAATTGAGCACCAACTCAATGTGAGTCTACTACCTCTGTTTTACAAGCTGCAACTTGTTTGAGAGCACCGACTCTCTTGTTTCTCTAGCACCCACTAGAAGGAAGCACCAACTCCCTTAATGTTCCAGTACCAACTGGATGGAAGAACCAACTTCCAGTTACACATGCTCTAACCTATATAACAGAGAACACTTGTTCTCCCTTGCACCACCCTGCCACCTTAGTTTCTCTGGCTGCAACCAGATGGAAGCTACAACTCCCTGTGTTCAAGCTCCCACTTGAACCTCAAAGGACAACAATCCTCCCTAGCACCTCCCAACCACCTTGGAATATAAAAGAATAATTAAACAACCAACTATATAGATAAATCGATTCTCACCACTTCTTCTTTGTTCTGTAAATATGGTCTTCTTCTAACTGTTCTGCAATTATTCTTTTCTTCAACTTGTTCTGTCATTCTGCTCTGCTTCAAGTATTTTCCTCATCTATTACTCTTCTCTGAGTTTTATCTCAGACTGTGCATATTTTCAGTCTCACACTGCGCATCCTGTGATTTTCCCTTTCTTACAGTTTAATTCATTTTTCATCCAGAAATTTCAACAACATACAGTCTGTATCTTTTTCTTTTATACACCACACCCACAATAGTTACCCTTTGAATCTTCTAAGGAAAAAGAAAAACTGTCTAAGCAACTGAAACACCAACCGATCAGGAGTCATGAGTCAGTTTTTCTAACTGATTCATAACTGATGAATTAACTATGAGAGAGAACAGTAGCCCTTCGATCATATTCAAGATTATCTGCACCGTTAGATGAACTTTATTAATCTTGCCTTTAAATCAGGTTTCAACATTCCTGTGGCCAAGTGTCTCGACACTTCATATCACGATCTCCAAAACTCTGATACATATATTTTCTACACTAGCTCCTTCCTCTATATGACCAAGGCCATGACCAAGCACTTATGCATAAAGTGCTTTTTGCGAATTCTCATTTTGTGAATCTAGAGATGAGGCATCTTGACTCTCCAAGTCGTGATCCCTGAAACCCCAAAATGGAGCTTATCTGAACTGAATTCTTCCCTTCTCGTGACCACCGACGGTGACCATAGGCTGTGCCAAAAGGCACTTCATATTTCGTGAGTTTATTAACTTCATTGAGTCTGTTGAAATCTCAGATACGATGGTCCTAATCTTATCGCGATCTCGCATCTCACGAGTTTCCACACCATGCTCAGTTGACTCCAAGTCAACAACTTGTCCTATGATTCGACGGTCCAGATATAATCTTAATTCAATGGCTCAGATCATATCGTGATTTCACATCTCTCTATTTTGTTGGTTATGTTTCTTGCCTCTCCAAGTTGCGAGTCACAAAACTGTGAAATGAAGTCAGATCAACGGTCCAGATCACAGCTTGATCTGATGGCTACGATTAAATAGCGATTTCAATGATTATGTTTCTTTCCTCTCCAAGTTGCGAGTTTTGAAACTCCGAAATGAAGTTAGATCAACGGTCCAGAACAAACCTTGATCTGACGGCTGCGATTAAATCGCGATTTCTCATATCGCAATTTTGATGGTTATGTTTCTTGCCTCTCCAAGTCGTGAGTCATGAAACTCTGAAATGAAGTTGGATCAATGGTCCAGATCACACCTTGATCTAACACCTATGATTAAATCATGATTTCGATGGTTATTTTTCTTGCCTCTCCAAGTCATAAGTCGCGAAACTCCAAAATGAAGTTGGATCAACAGTCCAAATCACACCTTGATCTGACGGTTGTGATTAAATCGCGATTTCGCATATTGCGATTTCGATGGTTATGTTTCTTGCCTCTCCAAGTCGCGAGTCGTGAAACTCCAAAATGGTGTGGGATCAATAGTCCCAATCAACACTTGATCTGACGGTCATCGAGAATTGTAAATGGGATCCAACGATTAGAAATGTTGCTTCTCCTCCCGAGCAGTCCCGATCAACACTTGATTTGACGGTCATCGAGAATTGTAAATGGGATCCAACGATCATAAATGCTTCTTCTCCTCTCAAGATTACTTTTTCCCGCTTACTCCGATCTTGCCATCGATGATCTACCAACAATCCTATGCACTATCTCTTCTGAGATTATTCAAATCTTCTCTGCAATGTCTTCTCATAATGCCCATCTATTACATACTTTATGTACTCATGCCATCTTCACTGTTGTACTTGCCATCAATGACAAGTATACAATTATGAACTGTCTATTAAATATTTTCCAACATTCTCCCCCTTTAGCATTGATGGCAACACAAGAACCCACATTCATTCAGACTCTTCTCCTGGACTATTTTCTCCCCCTTTGACATCAATGTCAAAGAAAAAACATGCTCCCCCTGCGTTGTTGCAAAACATACTCCCCCCATCAACTATGAGCATCTTGGGAATACACTAGATATTCAATTAGTATGCCCCCTAACCAGGTGACAAATTAGACACAAGAAATTATAACCCCCAACTTTTGATGAAGATATCCAAAAGGGGTTTCTACTAATGGTTTTGTAAATATATCTACAATCTGTTCTGTAGAAGGTATATAATTCAGTTGAATAGTTCTGTTTGTAACTTGTTCTCTAAGAAAATGGTACTTTATTGGAATATGATTAGTCTTGGAATGAAGAACACGATTCTTGGAGACACTAATGGCACTGGTGTTATCACAGTGAATTGGAATGGGATCAATGTAAGTTACCTTCAAATATGCAAGAGTTTGTATCATCAATAAAATTTGTGTGCAACAAGTAGCAGCAACAATGTATTCTGCCTCTGTAGTGGATAATGAAATGGATCCTTGCTTTTTAATAATCCATGCAACTAATGAGTCACCCAGAAAGAATTCTCCACCACTGGATCTTTTTCTCTCATCAACACAGTTTGCCCAATCTGCATCTGAATAAGCAGTTAACTGGAAATTCTGATTTCATTCCAACAACTTGCATTATATCAGGACGGGATGCTGTGATGTACATAAGACTGCCTATCATAGAGAGATATGTCCTTTGATCAACATCAGGTGAGATATCATCTTTACTCAGCTTGAAACCAACCACCATAGGTGTGCTAACTCGAGAGGAATCTTCCATCTGAAATTTCTTCAACATCTCTTTCAAATATTTTTCTTGAGAAATAAATATTCCTGCAGAACTTTGTTTTACTTGTAAGCTAAGAAAATATGATAGTTCTCCTATCACGGACATTTCAAATTTTGTTTGCATAGAGTTAGAAAACCACCGGACATATGATTCATTAGTATAGCCAAAAATAATATCATCTACATAAACCAAAACAACTAGTAGATTATTGCCTTCAGACTTAATGTAAAGGTTACTGTCAATAGTAACTTTCTTGAACCCTTTGTCTTGTAAAAATTTGTCCAGTCTATAATACCAAGATCGTGGTGCTTGTTTCAGTCCATATAAGGCCTTCTTCAGCTTGCAAACATGATTACGATTATCTGTCAATGAGAATCCTTCAGGTTGCTACATATATACTTCTTCTTCTAGATCTCCATTTAGAAATGATGACTTAACATCCATCTGATAAACTTTAAAGTTCTTATGGCATGAATAAGCAAGAAACATTCTAATGCATTTCAATCTTGCCACTGGTGCAAAAGTTTCATCAAATTCCTGACCTTCAACTTGTGCATATCCTTTACAGACCAATCTGGCTTTATTTCTAACAACTTGTCCTTTTCCATTCATTTTATTCTTGAACACCCATTTGGAACCTATTACATTTTTATCTTCAAGTCCAGGGACAAGCTCCCAAGTATTGTTCTTCTCAATATGATCAAGCTCTTCATTCATAGCTCTAATCCAATCATCATCCTAGCTAGCTTCCTCAAAATTTTTAGGTTCAGTCATAGATAAAAAGACAACATGAGATTGTTCTGAGTCTTTAATCAATTTCCTTCTTGTCCGAACTCCTTTATTTATATCTCCAATTATCTAATTTTTAGGATGATTCTTTCTAATAATTCTGAGAGGTGATTTTTCTCATTTTTGTTGATTTGTGTCAGTCTGAGTATTTGCATCTTCATCTGATTCAGATTCTTCCTTTTCTGATCCTTGGACCTGTTCATCTTCATCTTCAACTATATCTTTTGTTCTTGGTTCAACACTGCTTACATTTCTGACTGGGATTTCTTCATCAACTTTTATATGTATACAATCAACTAGTTTATGCAGTCTCTTATTGTAGCATATGTACCCTTTACTATTTGTAGCATAACCCAAAAAGATACCTTCATCAGCCTGGTCATCATATTTGCCAATATTTTCATCATTGTTCTTGATATAACATTTACTCCCAAAAAATTTAAAATGCTTGATTGAAGCGGGTCTTCCAAACCATAGTTCATAAGGAGTCTTGTCACTGTGTGGCCTAAGATGAGCTTTGTTAAGGATATGAAAAACTATATGAATTTCTTCCACCCAATAATTATGAGGTATGTTCCTTTCATTCATCATTGATCTTGCCATTTGTTGTACTGATCTATTCTGTGTCTCAACAACTCCATTTTGCTATGGAGTCCTTGGAATTGTGTACTCTCTTTTGATCCCATGTTTATCACAAAACTCTTTGAATTTCCATGAACTAAACTCTCCTCATCTATCAGACCTTACTACCTTTAATATTTTTCCTGTTTGATTCTCAGTCAGAGCCTTAAACACTTTGAATTTTTCAAATGCTTCAGATTTTTCCTTTAAAAAAGCAACCCATGTTAGTCTAGAATAATCATCAATAATCAACATAAAATAGTTTTCTTTTCCTGTACCTTATTTTCTTGATGGTCCACATAAATCCATATGTACTAAATGGAGAGGTTTTTCTGTTGAAGGAAAGTTTTTAGATTTGAATAGAGTGCGAGTAAGATTTCCTATCTGACAGGGTTTACAAACAAGGTCATATGGCTTTGATATCTTCTGAAGATCCTTTACTGCCCCATTTTTTCTAAGCTTGATTATATGATCAAAATTTAGGTGTCCAAGTCTCCTATGCCACAACCAACTTTCATAATACTTGCTTAAGTGACATTCTTCTTTTTCTTCTTTTAACACATAGACATTATTTTATGTTCTTATCCCTTTTTCAATCAGTTGTCCTAAACTCAAAGCCTTTATTTTACAGTCTTTAGAAGTAAAAACAACTTCACATCCTTTTTTACAAACTTGACTGACACTTAGTAGATTATGTTTTAGACCATCTACAAGCAACACATATTGAGCTTTTCCTTTGCCATTACTTAGGCTTACCATTCCTTTACCTTTTGTTTTTCCTGGTGCATCATTTCCAAAAGTTACATTCCCTGATTTGTTTTCACTTAAAGTTAGAAAATTACTTTTGTCTCCAATCATATGTTTGGAACATCCACTGTCAATATACCGAGGATTCTTTTGTTTTTGGGATGATAATACTAGTCCACACTTGTCATTTTCTTTCTTCTTCCAAACCTTGACATTTTCAGTAGTGGGGATCAAGTCTAGATTTTATTTCCTTAAGTGACAGTCAGCAACTTTATGTCCATAATTATGACAATTGTAACATTCTGGTTCACTGAATAATAGGTCATAACAATTGTTATGCTCATAACTGTTGTTGTGTTTCACCTGTGTCCTTCTCCCAGTCATCACATAATTTATATTCTGTGATTGTTTGTTGCTTGGCTGTCTCAATATTTGTTGTGAAAGATAGTTATTCATTGAATATCTTGATTTTTCATATCTAAATCTTAAAGAACAGTTTATAGCTTTGTGACCAAAATTAGAGTAGAAAAAACAATAACCATAGAAAAAATCTTTGTACCTTGAAAAAATCTGTCTTCTTTGAGGAGGTCGATTTCTTTCATGCTGATGATCTTTCTGGTCTACAAATTCAGTTGTGGTGCTTTTTCTTTCATTCCTTCTTGGTGGCTGATTTTCCTTCTTTGTTTCTGTAGAGTGACTGTTGTCAATCTTTGAGGATTTGATAAACTTGATAGATTCTGTATTACTTGGATGATCACTACTTGATCCTTCTTCATATCCCAATCCAACTTTCAATTTTGAATTTCTTTGCTGATTTAGAATGGAGGTTAATCCTTCTGAGGCTTTAATACTTGGCAGATTTTGGTGATACAATCCTTTAAACTTCTCCATTTCTTTTCTGGTTTTTACTATCTCTTCTTCTAAGGCTTCACACCTAACTTTCTTCTCTGGCAATTGTTGTTTCAGTATGTCTTCTATTTTCTTTTCCTCTTCTAATTCCACTTTCAGCAGAGCAAAGTCTTCATCAGGTTTTTTACTGTCTTTCTCGAATTGTGTCAACAATTGTTTTTGCTTTCTATTTTTAATTCTGAGTCTATCAATTTCTTCCAATGCACTGATCAGTTCTCCTTCCATATCAACTACATATTCTTCATCATTATCATCACTGCCTGTGCTTTTATTATCATAATCCTCTTTGGCCATAAGCATGAAGTCATTTACCTTATCTTCACAGTAAGAGTCACTATTGGTGTCTTCTAAGGAATTGTCGTTATTTGCAACCAAGCTTTTCTTCTTACTATATTTCTTGAATTGGTACTTCTCTTCATCATCAGAGTTCTGGTCCTTTTCTTATGAGGACACTTAGATGAAAAATGACCTATCTTACAACAATTAAAGCATTTGAAGGGAAAAATGCCTTGATATTTTCCTGATCCTTTCTTTAAACTTCTCACAAATTTTGCCTCAATATCATCTAATTCTGAATCAATATTCTTGTTTGCTTTAAACGATGCTTCTCTAGTAATGGATTTATCTTTGCTAATTTTCATTTCATATGCAGTTAAAGTTCCTAGAAGTTTATCAATGGGCAGATTTTTGAGATCATTTAATTCTTCTATTGCAGAGACTTTTGGATTAAATTTATCAGGCAGATATCTTAAAATCTTCTGAACTAAGAGTGAGTCGTCAATCTTCTCACCAAGACCCTTCATGGAATTCACAAGTTCTTCAACTCTTAAAAAATAATTGCTAACTGTTTCATCTTCATTCATATTTAGTTGTTCAAATTTCAATATTTATGTTTGAAGTTTGGCATCTTTTACTTTCTCATTTCCTTCATAACTACTAATAAGTTTATCCCACATTGCTTTGGCATTTTAAAGATGCATCGCCTTTACAAACTCAACTTTAGCAAGTCCATTCAAGAGAGAATTCATTCCATTAGCATTAAAACTAAACTCTAACTTATCATCCTTGGAGGCTAGCACAATAGGCTTTGTATATCTAGTCTCTATTACATCCCAAACATCAGCACCCAAGGCCATTAAGTATGTTCTCATTCTAATCTTACAGAAGGAAAAATTTGTCCCATCAAACAGAGGGGCCTTAGAAGTTGAAGTCCCTTCATGACTTGTCATGTTTAAGATTACAAATCTACCTTTGAATAAAAGGAACCCATTCCGATACCAATTGTTGAAATTACTAAGACAACTGAGAGGATGGGGTGAATCAATTGTTTCTGTGTTTAAACAATATTAAGTCTATTAAACCATTCTTAAATTTTCTTCAAGTGATCATCAACATTATACAACATATGGATAATAATAGTAATGAGAATCAGTCACACATAAGGTATACACAGAGATAGATTTTTCATGAGGAAACCCATAAAGGGAGAAAACCTCTTCTTTTTTGAAATGATAGACAGTCTTTTAAGTTCTGTACATCATCTATAATTGAGCACCAACTCAATGTGAGGCTACTACCTCTATTTTACAAGCTACAACTTTTTTGAGAGCAGCGAATATCTTGTTTCTCTAGCACCCACTAGAAGGAAGCACCAACTCCCTTAATGTTCCAGTACCAACTGGATGGAAGCACCAACTTCCAGTTACACAGGCTTCAACCTGTAGAACAGAGAACACTTGTTCTCCCTTGCACCACCCTGCCACCCTGGTTTCTCTGGTTGTAACTAGATGGAAGCTACAACTCCTTGTGTTCAAGCTCCCACTTGAACCTCTGAGGACAACAGTCCTCCCTATAACCTCCCAACCACCCTGGAATATAAATGAATAATTAAACAACCAACTATACAGATAAATCAATTCTTACCACTTCATCTTTGTTCTGTAAATCTGGTCTTCTGCTAACTGTTCTGCAATTCTGCTCTGCTTCAACTTGTTCTATCATTCTGCTTTGCTTCAAGTCTTTTCCTCATCTGTTACTCTTCTCTGAGTTTTATCTCAGACTGTGCATATTTTCAGTCTCACACTACGCATCCTGTGACTTTCCATTTCTTACAGTTTAATTCATTTTTCATCCAGAACTTTCAACAATGTACAATCTGTATCTTTTTCTTTTATACACCACACCCACAACAATTACCCTTCGAATATTCTAAGGAAAAAGAAAAACCGTCTAAGAAACTGAAATGCCAACTGATTAGGAGTCATGAATCAATTTTTCTAACTGATTTGTAATCGATGAATTAACTTTGAGAGAGACTAGTATCCCTTCGATCATATTCAAGATTTTCTGTACCATTAGATGAAATTTATTAATCTTTCCTTTAAATCGGGTTTCGGCATTTCGACATTCATGTGGCCAAGTGTCTCGACACTTCATATCGCGATCTCTGAAACTCTGATATAGAGATTTTCTGCACTAGCTCCTTCCTCTATATGACCAAGGCCATGACCAAGAACTTATGCATAAAGTGCTTTTCACGAATTCACATTTCATGAATCTAGAGATGAGGCATCTCGACTCTCCAAGTTGCGATCCATGAAACCCCAAAATGGAGCTTATCTGAACTGACTCCTTCCCTTCTCGTGACCACCGAGGGTGACCATAGGCTTTGCCAAAGGGAACTTCATATTTCATGAGTTTATAAACTTCATTGAGTCTGATCGACGATTGAAATCTCCATAGATCCAACGATCCAGATCTTATCGTGATCTCGCATCTCGTGAGTTTCCACACCATGCTCCGTTGACTCCAAGTCAGCAACTTGTCCTATGATTCGATGGTCCAGATCTGATCTTAATTCAATGTCTCAGATTATATCATGATTTCGGCGGTTATGTTTCTTGCCTCTCCAAGTCGCGAGTCACGAAACTCTGAAATGAAGTTGGATCAATGGTCCAGATCACGCCTTGATCTGACAGCTACAATTAAATCATGATTTCACAATTCACGATTTTGTTGGTTATGTTTCTTGCCTCTCCAAGTCACGAGTCACGAAACTTCGAAATGAAGTTGAATCAATGGTCCAAAACACACCTTGATTTGTCGGCTACGATTAAATCACGATTTCGCATATCGCGATTTCGATGATTATGTTTCTTGCCTCTCCAAGTCGCGAGTCTCGAAACTCCAAAATGAAGTTAGATCAATGGTCCAAATCACACCTTGATCTGACGGATGCGATTAAATCATGATTTCGCATATCGCAATTTCGATGGTTATTTTTCTTGCCTCTCCAAGTTGCGAGTCACGAAACTCCGAAATGAAGTCGGATGAACAGTCCAGATCACACCTTGATCTGACGGTTGCGATTAAATCACGATTTCGCATATCGCGATTTTGATGCTTATGTTTCTTGCCTCTCCAAGTCGCGAGTCGCAAAACTCTGAAATGGCGTGGGATCAACAGTCTCGATCAACACTTGATCTGACGGTCATCGGGAATTGTAAATGGGATCCAACGATTAGAAATGTTTCTTCTCCTCCCAAGCAGTCCCGATCAACACTTGATATGACGGTCATCGAAAATTGTAAATAAGATCCAATGATCAGAAATGTTGCTTCTCCTCCTGAGCTTACTTTGTTCCTCTTACTCTGATATTTCTATCGATGATCTGCCAACAATCCTCTGCACTATATCTTTTGATCTTATTCGAATCTTCTTTGCAACGTCTTCTCATAATGCCCATCTATTACATACTTTCTATACTCATGCCATATTCACTATTGTACTTGCCATCAATGACAAGTATACAAGCATGCATTGTCTGTTAAATATTTGCCAACAAATACAAATGTAGATTAGATATTCCAGATTCTGTCAAGTTTGAGTTATGTGTTCCCTTGTTTTTTCATCTTTCTTTCATATATCTAATTGATGAATGCTTAACTACAATTTAGTACGACCTCTACTGTGGAAATTATTATTCTTGTTATTTAATTCATTTACATTTTTTCCTCTGTATTGGTTATCATCAGAGACAAGACCTGTGAATGTTTAGATTTCAATATCATATGCTTCATTAATATTTTTCTTATTTTCATAGTCTTCTATTACAACGTGAGATTCCTCTTCAATTGATGCCTCACCTTGTTAATAGCTTTATGTTTTTCCTCATATCATGCATGTTTCCTTTCCTTTAAATTTAACTCAGATACAAGAAATGAACTTTAATTTAGTCATCCTATTAATTTTTGTTTTAAAATCATTCTCTTTACATTGTGAAATAGAGATAACGAAGCCTAAAACGAAAACACGGAATTGTATCTCCTTTACCTTTATCCTTCATGACAGTACCAGTTTCAAGGCAACCTAACATCGAAATTGGTCTTTCAGATCAAACCAACATTGATCTAAATTTATTTAACACTATCTTGAAAACAACAAATAACCGGGTGGAGTTAGAACGTTCATGGGCAACAATTGAGAGAGATATCAGTATTCAGGAAAATTGGGAATTTCGACAGAGACAGTTGAGAAACCAACTATAGTCCTCACCTTTTTTATCATCAATTTTTGTATCCTCAACTTCCTCTATATTTTCAGATGCCTTGACAATATACTTTAGAGCCTTAAAGTATAAACTCAGGAACAACATCTTTTTGGTGCCGTTGCCGGGGAATGGAGAAACAAAGATTTTTCCTTGGGAAGAATGACATCGACACTTTCCTTCTTCGATAGTGAAAAAAGTTTCAAAACCTTCTAAGGATACCTTTATCTTTCACTTGACCACCCCACATTGTTTAAACTAGCTCTTAACCAGAGGAACACTAGGAAGAATCCAGACGAAAAGTAGATTTCGCTTTTTTCCGACCCAGAAAAAATTCTAAAATCAAGAAGATACTTTTGGCAGACTGCCTCATCAACAAATAAAAATTATCAACCTAAATTTACACAGTCTAACTCTCAATATCAACACGGTGAATCACCTATTCCACCCCCTTACAGGTAATACTCCACTGATAAATTTACAACCCGTGAATTAGATTTGGTTCTGCCCATTTTTAATACCGAAGCTTTCTTATTCGTTTCCCACACCAATAGAAAACAAAGATCTTCCTTGCTTCCTATTGCAACCAACTCTCCCTTTCTTCTCGAGGTTCAATTTCCCACCTCTCAAAACTCAAACAATTTTCCTATATATCTCGACTCAACTTCTATTGATTCTCCTATATTTTCATCCTGTGACTCTGAAGGAACCAATCCACATTACCCAAGCTCCTTTTTCTAAAGATTCCTCCGCATCAATAACCGATTTCTTGAAACCCTTCCTTGTAACCCCCAAACTTTAACTACTAAATCCACAGTGGTCACGGCTGGAGGAGGTGGGGTAGGAGGTGCTTCCACAGGTGGTCCAGGAGGAGGAGCAGGCAGCCAAGTACCACCTCCTCAAATATTTGCAAAGGTTGCTGCAAGATATGCCCCTCTGGTTGTACTAGTCCCTCTCCATGATTTACCATAAAATTACATGAAAAACCTACCCAAGTTCACGGGAGAGGGCGATTTAACGATAGCTGAACACATAAAAATTTTCGATCAATTCCCTGACATTCTTGGATTGGAACATGAAGATGTTTACTCCAGACTCTTGGTTCAAACCTTTGAAGGGAAAGTACAAACCTAATTTCGAGGCCTATTAGCTGGATCTATACCTTCATACAATGAACTTGAAAATGATTTTATTAGACAGTGGGGTGAGCAGAAATACCATATTTATTATCTAACTGAATTTGGGGCTCTTCGAAAGAAAAAATATGAATTAGTTTTCGAGTTTTGTTAGGGTCCTAACCCGTACATAAGTAGAGAAATATATTCGGATGTAATAAAGGTCAATATTAATAAGGCCTTTCAATAAAATAGAATAAGGCAGATGTAAGAAGACCTAATAGAATCTTATGCTTCCAGAAGGATTTTCCTCTAGATGCTTCTCTTGATAGACATATTTAGTATAAATAAGGGTCGAGGGTATGAAAACCCTAGCTTGGAGATTATTGTAATAGAGCATCGTTGGACTGGAGGTTGCCCCCTCGAAGAGGCCCATGAACATTGTTTTTTGAATCAAAGTGATATTTCTGTTGTTGTTATTATATCATTTCTGTGTTATTGTGGAGATTATGTTGGTTATAGTACTATTTGTTAAGCCCTAATATTGGCTCATTACCCCTTAATTGGGGCATATTAGATTAGTAATGCTATTTTATTTATGTCATATTTAGGCCATTAGTTGTAATTTAGATTAGTAATGTT
>JZKD02S1732872.1:101852-121864 GCA_000966675.3 Picea glauca
TTTTCATTTTGAATCATCTTGTACTTGAACATTTAAGTGGGGTAAAAGGAGGTTTCCCCCTCGAAGAGGCTTATTATCTGAAATTATATCTTTTTCAAGGCGTTGAGTAATTTTTCTGAGGTTTTTATATGCTATATTGATGTTTCGTTCTTAACACTATTATTCTTCCATTTCTAGCATTTTATTTATGTTCTGCATACTTTTTATATCTGCTATATTACAAGTGGTATCAGACCACTTTCCTTGGTAGAAATTGTGGGATTTTGTTTCCAAGGTAGAGAGGTATTTCAGCATATTTAAGCCACAGAGATCTATCATTATGCACATAAACCTGTGGTTGAGGGATTCATAGATGTAGGAAATACAAGTGGTTCTTAAGCGCACATCTGTTGGCCACCCTTGTAACCCCTATTGGTACCCCTTTGAGTGGTAGTGCATCAAAAAACACCTGTGTACGGATCGACCTATATTTCCTGAAGCCCTATTTAGATAAATCAATTGGTCACCTGACTGCTATAGTGCCATCGAGAATAGCATTCGGGAAGATACTCTCTAGTACCTAGGTAGTCGGGTAGTATGACTAAGGGATATTGGGCCGAGTACTATTGTTGGAAACTACACGTATATCAGAGAGCTATAGCATAGGGAAAACCCTTTTTTGTAGAACCCTTGAATACCTAACCATTAGGGGACATAAACATAAACAGATTAAAATAGACAATATCTGTTGCCGAGCAACTGTGTTCGGGTTGCTAAATCACTACATTTTTCTTACTGGTTAAGCATTTGGGGATTTCATCACTGCAGTATTCTTCAGACAAAAGTATATCCATTATTTTAGACCTATTCCATTAGATTAATATTTTCTCCCTTATCACATTCATCCATATCATTTTTTGGCAAAATGTTTGACCCTGCCCGCCCCTTTTCAATTCACCGATCCTCATGGCTCATACCCATAGCCAAGACCTGGAAGCTTGCTTCAACGCCTTGCAATATAGTCTCCTCGAGATGCAAAAATAAGTGAAACAACTCAGTGCCAATGTTGCCTCCATCGATACATCCATCAATATAACCATAAATACAACCATGTAGTCCTCAATGGAGGAAGTCAAACAAGAACTAACCACCCAACTTGAATTTGTCTTTGCATCACTCTGCACCAAACTGAAGATCCCTACAGATGACCCTTTCTCTGATGCACCTCCAAAGACTGAAAGTGAACATTCCTCCCATTCCCATACCTTTTATCATCATCACTTTCAATGTGACCTATGCATTCCGCCGGTGGATGTGACCAAATTTGATGGCTTGGATCCCACTGGTTGGGTAACCCAAATGGAACATTATTTCTCTTTATATGGCATTACAGATGACTTGGCCAAACTCCGGTATGGTTTTCTCCATATCGATCAAGAACGTTGGCAATGGTGGTAATGGAGAAAAACTTCCCGTCAAGGGTATATTTCTTGGACCCAATTTGTGACTGAGCTTTATGAACGCTTTGACACTGACACCAACCATTTGGGTCATTTGACAAAGTTGAAACAATCAGGAACAGTAGAAGACTTCATAGCTGCCTTTGAGCGCCTGGATTTTTGAACAGAGGGCATGACTGATGCTTTATTTCAAGAGTGTTTTATCAGTGGCCTCAAGGATGAGATTCGAGCCCATGTCCTCATGGCTCGACCTTCGAGTTGGGTGGAGGCTACTAAAAAAGATAAAGAAGCACAATAGGTTGTATCCTCTCAAAACCATAAACCCTCTTTTATATCTCACCCTAAACCGGTAAATCCCAATACTCCCTCCACCCCATTAAAGATCCAAAAATTGGCCAGGGCTAAAATGGTTGAATGCCAACTCAAAGGCCTTTGTTATAATTGTGATGACAAATATTTCCTGGGCCACAAGTGTAAGGAACAAAATATTTTTATGGTCATCTCTAAGGATATTTTGGAAGAGGATGTTGAAACTCCCCTTGTGTTTGAGTCACTTGAAATCACTGACATAACCCCTCCCTTAGACCCTCACGATGTGGAACCGATCATTTCCCTCAATGCTCTCACTGGCTTCTCTACCCCCCAAACCCTCAAGTTAATCGGTTACATCAAGCATCAGAACATCATCATTCTGGTTGATAGTGGAAGCACCCATAATTTTATTCATTGCTACATTGCCCAAGAAACTCATTACTACATCCATACCATAAAAAAATTCCAAATCATGATTGCCAATGGTGGTTCCATGAAATATGGAGGGTGCTGTGAAAATGTGCATCTCCAAATCGGTGGCTACCACCTAAAATATCATATGTTTGCTATCGACATGGGTGGTTGTGACATTGTGTTGGGTGTAGACTGGATAAGGACTTTGGGTCCCATTCTCATGGATTTTAAGGAATTAACCATGCAATTCGACCAGGAAGGAAACTAATATAAATTCCAAGGCATCACTGTCAGTTCACCTGAGGTCATTAGTTCCCATCGCATGGAAAAGTTGCTCAGAAAAGTTCATTCTGGTTTGATTTCCCAACTCCATACTATACAAGCAACAGAGACACCCCCGGTGCCGCAAGACCTCCAAGCCCTCCTTTCTAAACATCAAATGGTATTTTCCACTCCCCAAGGAATCCCTCCTTCCTGCGGTGTTCATTATCATTCCATTCCCCTTGTACCTGGAAGCCTTCCTCTCAATATCCATCTGTATCGCCACCCCTTTTCACAAAAAAATTAAATTGAGAAAATGGTCCAGGAACTCCTTAATGCATGCATTATCCACCCTAGTATGAACCCTTACTCTTCTCCTGTAGTTATGGTCCTGAAGAAAGAAGGTTCTTGGAGAATGTGTCTTGACTTCTGTGCCCTCAACAAACTGACCACTAAAGACAAATTTCCCATTCCTGTCATTGATGACCTCCTGGATGAATTGAGTGGCACCCAATTCTTTACTAAAATTGATCTTCTCTCAAGCTATCACCAAATACATATGAAAGAGGCTGACATTCCAAAGACATCCTTTTGAACTCATGAGGGCCACTATGAGTTTTTGGTCATGCCCTTTGGCTTGTGTAATGCCCCTTCCACCTTCCAAAGCCTCATGAATCATGTCTTCCCTCCCTTTCTATGTCATTTTGTCTTAGTTTTCTTTGATGATATCCTCATCTATAGAAAAACCTGGACAGACCATCTTACTCATGTGGATTGAGTTCTCCATCTACTCTCTCAGCACCAACTTTTCCTGAAACTGTCTAAATGTGCTTTTGGTGCCTCAGAAGTAGAATACTTGGTTCATCTAGTTGGAAAGGATGATGTCAGGGTGGATATGAAAAAGATTGAAGCTATGCAAGACTGGCCACTCCCAAAGACTCTCAAAATCTTGCGTGAATTTTTGGGTTTAACAGGGTATTATCGCAAGTTTGTTAAGAATTATGGAAAGATTGCAACACCTCTCACTGCTCTCCTAAAAAAGAAATCTTTCAATTGAACTACAACCACTTCTCAAGATTTCCAAACATTGAAGATGGCCATGTGCACCACTCTGGTTCTGGCCCTTCCTGATTTCACAAAGACCTTTGTGTTGGAATGTGATGCCTCAAGGAAAGGAATTGGTGTTATCCTTATGCAAGAGGGTCAACCTCTGGCCTTCACTAGCAAGCAACTATCTAAAAGGAATCTAGGAAAACCCATCTATGAAAAGGAAATGTTGGATATTCTGCATGTCTTTGATCTATGGCACCCTTATCTCTTAGGGAAACGTTTCCAAACTAAGACAGACCATCAAAGCCTCAAGTTCTTTCTAGAAAAATGGATTTCCTCCCCGGAGCAACAAAAATGTGTGACTAAGATCTTTGGATATGATTATGAGATAATTTACAAGAAAGAAAAAGACAATGTGGTGGAAGATGCACTTTCCCAAAAATATGAAGAAGAAGGATCCCTTTTTTCCCTTTCCTTCATTGTACCAAATTGTCTCCAAGCTGTTCACCAAGAATGGCTACAAGATCCCAAAAGTTCACATCTGATCCAACAATTGCAGACCAATGCTCCAGCTCCCCCAGGGTAGTCTTAGCTCTAGTATGAGCTTCTATACAAAGTTTGTTTGTATTTAAGTAAAAAAATCAAAGCTTAAATCCATGGTACTTTCTAAGCTTCATGCTACACCCAAATCGGGGCACTTCGGGTTCACCAAAACCTATGACCGGGTCAAACATTCTTTCTTTTGGGATGGTATGAAATAGGACATCCGTAATTTTATTGCTAAATGTGATGTGTGTCAACAAAACAAGGGAGAAACAGTGAAATCTCCAAGCACACTACAACCGCTTCTGATTCCACCTACTATTTGGAAGGATATCTCTATGGAATTTATTACCATCTTACCCAAATCGGGAAATAAATCAGTCATAATGGTGGTTGTGGATCGCCTTTCCAAGTATGCTCATTTTTGTGCTCTTTACCACCCATTTACTGCATCCACGATGGCTCAAATTTTCATGGACCAAGTCTTCAAGCTTCATGGCATGCTACACTCTATTGTTTCTAATCATGACCCAACTTTCACAAGCAATTTTTGGCAAGAATTGTTCAAGATACAAGGCACCCAATTACATCTCACCACAACTTATCATCCCCAGACTGATGGTCAAACGGAAGTTTTCAACAAGTGTTTGGAAACATATCTCAGGTGTTTTTCCTCTGAAAAGAAAAATCAGTGGGCTCACTGGTTACCCCTAGATGAATGGTGGTACAACACTTCCTACCATACAACTACACACATGACTCCTTTTGAAGTGGTATATGGACAGAAGCCACCTTCAGTTCTCTCATACTTACCAGGTACCTCGAAGGTATAAGTGGTTGACCAAACACTTATAGTTCAAGAGGATATTCTCCATACCCTCAAAGAGAACTTGGTCATGGCATAGAATCGCATGAAGCAACAAGCAGATCAAGGTCGATCTGAATGTAAATTTTCAGAAGGGGATCAAGTGTTTCTGCAACTGCAACCATACAAGCAAACTTCCCTCAAGGCCGAGAATTGTCAAAAGCTAGCACCCAAATTTTATGGTCCTTATAAAGTTCTCAAGCATGTGGGACAAATCACCTATCAGTTAGCTCTTCCCATTCATTCGAAGCTACATCATGTTTTTCATGTTTCATGCTTAAAGAAGGTGATTGGAACTAGGTGCCAAATTCAAACCAACCTTCCCGAGTTAGCTGAAGAAGGATCCATTTGGCTACAACCATAAGCAATTTTGGACTAGTGTGAGTGTTTCCTGCGTCAGAGAACCATCAAGGAAGTGCGAGTCCAGTGGAAATATACAATTCCAGCAGATGCCACTTAGGAACCAACTACCATTCTGCAATAGTTTCCACATCTCCACCCTTGAGGACAAGGCCGTTTTTAAGGCGGTGGACATGTTAGGGTCCTAACCCACACATAGGTAGATAAATATATTCGGATGTAATAAAGGTAAATATTAATAAGGCCTTTCAATAAAATAGAATAAGGCGAATGTAATAAGACCTAATAGAAGATTCTGCTTCTAGAAGGATCTTCCTCTGTATGCTTCTCTTGATAGACATATTTAGTATAAATAAGGGTCGAGGGTATGGAAACCCTAGCTTGGAGATTATTGTAACAGAGCATTTCTCGACTAGAGGTTGCCCCCTCGAAGAGGCTCGTGAACATTTCTTTCTCAATCAAAGTGTTATTTTTTTTGTTTTTCTTATATCATTTCTGTGTTATTGTGGATATTATGCTGGCTTTATTATTGTTATTCTACCATTTATAGCATTTTATTTCTTTTCTACATACTTTTTATATTTGGTATATTACAATTTTACCCAACAATTCAATAAATTATACAATAAGATCCCAACCGAGTTCAAACCCTCTCAACCTAAAGTGAAAGTGACTTTCGTTGGAGATTTTGACCCCGACTTCGCCCTGTTATCAAGAGAGAGAATATCAGTAGATCTCACCAAGATGCAAGATGATGCCTTGGAAGTTGAATCTAACATGATGGAATTAGGGAAGCTAAAAACCAAATTTGAGACTGGAAACAAAGAAATTAGGAGATACGGGGAGAAAGGAGGACCCTCTGGATCAAGAAGATCTTCAGAAGACAAAATGCATGATATGGCTAGAATCCTCAAAGAACTATCAAATAAAATATCGAGAATGGAACTAGATCAAGCTAAGAATGAACATTGTCCTAGAAACTAGTTCAGGAAGAGCCCTAATCCTCAAAACCACCAAAAAAAAATTAAGAATGAAGATAAAAAAATCCAAACCCTTTTTAAGAGAGAAAACTTTATAGGAGGACAAGATGTGGAGGATTTCTAGGAGTTATAAGAGGATATGAACAATCTTGGCAATGACTGCTTACAACCTTATATACCAAAACAAGATTACAAAAAGTCTTTGACTACAGAGTATAGGACCGAGAGTAACAAGAACTACATTGTTTTAGAAGATTCAACCTATCAGGGAAAAGCAGATGGCATAATGGTTGAGCTCCACCAGAAGTACAACCTAATACCTAGAAATAGGGTTTCCACAACCACTCTAGTTGAAAAGATACTTTCGAGGGTTGAAACTGACAAAGCAGTTTCAAAAATCACTAAAAAACAGACTGAAGGGACTAAGACTGCTAACATACAGTCTATTAAAACAAAGACAGCGGAAATGCCACCCTTAAGCATACATAAAATAGACATCCCTGTTACCAAAACAAAGGCCCCTCAACCAAGGAAGGCTGAAAAGAAAGGGCTGGAGACTCAGACCATGGAAATCGACAAATCCATTGGAAGTTTTAATCTAGAGAATGAAATCAATAAGATCAAAATCCCTATTCCCCTTGTCGAACTGGCCAAAAACCTGATATACCGAAAACAAATTGCTAAAATGATTAGTTTTTTGGAAAATGAAAGTCAGGCCGATGTTATTAAATTACAAGATGATAAGCCTAACATAATTTTTGGCCCACACTTCGAAGGTGCCAGAGACACTGTTTCCCCTTTCTACATCACTCTGACTATTTACGACCATCTGCTCCATAACTACATGTTATATTCTGGGGCCTCTCATAATGTGATGCCTAAATAAATCATGGAAAAACTTGGCCTTGAAATCACCGGGCCTTATGGAGATTTTTATTCATTTGATTCGAGGAAAGTCAAGTGTATAGGCATGATAAAGGACTTAGTTGTAAACCTTGCATAAGTACTTGCAAAAAGAGTTTTAATGGATGTGGTTGTCGTAGATATACCCCCAAAATATGGCATGCTCTTGTCCCAGTCCTAGGGTGCTAAGCTTGGAGGTTCCCTCCAACTTGATATGACGTATGCAACAATTCCCATTTTCAGAGGACAATTCATGCGATTGTACATGGAAACTAGGTTAGCATTTATGGTTAGTGACCCTCTCAACCCAAATAATTATCTTGTATATATTTCTCATGAGGATTTAGGTAATTGTATATTATCTATAGATGAAGATGTTGATGCATGTATAGAAGAAAGTTGTACAGGAAATAAAAAAGAAAAAGAACAAATAGAACATGATGTATATAACACTGGTGTTTGGAAAATGTTTTTTGACGGTGCCTCATCTTATCTTGGAGCTGGGGCTAGAGTAATTTTTGTGGCACCTGATAACCAATTCATTATCCCTTTCTCTTATAGGCTACAATGGAACATTGATCACACTAATAATGTATGTGAGTACAAGGCTCTAGTGTTAGGGTTAGAGGCCACTAGGAGAATGAAAATTAAAAACTTGGAAGTTTTTGGTGATGCAAAGTTGATCGTGAAATAGGTTAATCACTAGTACCAGGCCAAACATCCTAGGTTAAGGTCATATCAAAATTGTGTTTGGGACCTAATCAATTTTTTTTCTCCTCTGTTAATATTCACTTCATTTCGAGAGAAGAAAATCAACAGGTGGATGCTTTAGCCAAAGCTGCTTCGACTTTCACACCTCCCACTGCTTTCAAACTAAAATATCATATACAAATGAGACATAGGCCTTCCATACCCAATAAAATACAACATTGGCAAGTCTTTGAGGATGATGAACAACTCTGAAATTTTTTAGAAACAGTAGACGAGTTCGCCAAAATTCATGATGACCAAGAGAACCAAAATGATCCTATTTGGATCATGCAGGAAGGGGAAGACCTCCAAGAGTTCCAGGATAAAATTGTTGATCACCGTATGCTTGTTTTAAAAAATAATCAGATACCCAAGTGCCTGATTCTCTTAGAAAGGATCTTTAATCATGATGACATCCCTTTGAAGACTACATTATAGCCTCAATCGAAAGAGGTCGAAGATTGAAATATAGGTACCAAAGAGAGTTCTAGATTAGTGAAAGTATCCAAGTACATATCTCTCGAAATCAAAAGTAAATATGTTGATTTTCTTAAAAAATACAAAGACATTTTCGCCTAGTCTTATGACGAGTTGAGAACTTATGATATGATTATCATGGAACATAAAAGTCCACTAAAACTGGGTGTCAAACCTTTTAGGAAGAAACTCAGGTAGATTAACCCTATCTTATTACTGGTGATAGAAAAACAAATAAAAAATCTCTTGGATGCTAAAATCATAGTTCCACTGAGATACTCTGAGTGGGTAGCTAATTTAGTCCCAATGAGAAAGAAAAACGACGAGATCAGACTGTGTGTCGATTTCTGAAACCTGAATCGATCATCACTCAAAGACAATTACCCATTACCTAAGATGGATCACATTTTAGAAAAAGTAGTTGGATCTAAAAAAATGTCTATGGTTGATGGTTTTTCAGGTTACAATCAGATCGCAGTGCATCAAGACAATAAAGAAAAAACTGCTTTCACTACCCCTTGGGGTACTTTTATGTATGATAAAATGCCTTTTGGTTTAATGAATGCAGGGGCAACTTTTCAGCGAGCCATGGATATCGCTTTCATGGGTGAAAGAGATAAGTTCATTGTTATCCATCTTGATGACCTGCCTGTGTTCTCTAAATCTGATGTAGAACATCTAATGCACCTTAAACAAACCTTTGAGAAATGCCAAAAATTTGGTTTGTCACTCAATCCCAAGAAATCTCATTTCGCAATGCAAGAAGGTAAACTCTTGGGCCATATCGTGTCTAAAGATGGAATCAAAATGGATCCAAAAAGGGTTGAGGCAATATATACTATAAAATTTCCTAAAAATGTAAAAGAAATTCAATTTTTTTTAGGAAAAAAAAGTTTCTTGAGGAGATTCATCCCTAACTTTGTTGAAATTGTAAAATTGATAATAGATATGCTCAAAGAGGACAGTGAGGTGAGATGGACCAGTGAATCCAAAGCGTCATTTCAACGCATCAAGAAAGTAATAAGTGAAGAACTGGTCTTGGCAAGCCCAAATTACACTAAAGAGTTTTTGATTTTTTCTTTTGCTTCATAGCATACTATCACAACTCTATTGTTACAGAAAAACAAGGAAATTTTTGAGCGGTCTATTGCATTTTTTAGCAAAAGTCTCAGAGATGTTGAGTTGAAATATGATATACTGGAGAAATAGGCCTATGCAATGGTGAAATCTCTCAAGGCTTTCAAAACTTACGTGTTTCACTCAAAGATCATTGCTTATGTACCCTCTAGCTCTGTTAAAGATATCCTGGTGCAACTAGACAACGATGGAAGAAGAGGCAGGTGGTTAGCTAAGATCCAGGACTTGACCTTGAAGTCAAACCAACTAAAATTATCAAAGGTCAAGGTTTGGCCAAATTTCTTGCCGAATCGAATTTAAAATCACTTGGGATAAATCATATGCAAGAGAATGAGGGATTTCTAGAAATAGACGAGCTTGATGTCACTGCACCTACAATCGAAATTCAAGACAATTTTTCTACTTCAGCTTGGTATCGCGACATCATCCATTACCTACTCATGCTTCAATGTCCTAGTGATTTAACCCTATCTAAATCTAGGATGCTAAAGTTACATGCTATAAAATATTGTATAATAGATGTTAAATTGTATTGGAAAGACCCCTTAGGTTTCCTACTGAGGTGTTTAGTCGAAACTAAAACAGAAGGAGTTATGGATGAATTCCATGTCAGAGTGTGTGGAGTACATCATGCTGGGTGAGAAAAATCTTATAAAATCTTAAGAGTTGGATATTACCGACCCAAATTGTTCACAAAAGTGAACACTAAAGTTTGAAATTGTGTCCCTTGTTAGTTGTTCGCAGGCAAGTAGAAGGTCCCATCTTTGCACCTAATTCTAGTTAAAACCAAAGCCCAATTTCAGCAATGGGGACTTGATTTCATTGGAGAAATTTATCCACACTCCAGTGCACAACAAAAATGGATCATAACTGCTATTGATTATTTCACTAAATGGGTGGAATCTATTCCCACAAGAAATTCAATTGATTCGGTAGTAATAAGTTTTTGGGAAGATAATATTTTATCCAGGTTTGGTTGTCCTCGAAAGATAGTCACTGATAACGCACAAGCATTCAAGTCAATGACCATGATAATTTTTTGCCAAAAATATAACATTGTACTAGGACACTCAACAACTTACTATCCACAAGGTAATGGTCTGGCTGAATCATCTAACAAAATCTTGATTACCGTGATAAAAAAGGTTTTGAATGAAAACAAGAAAGTGTGGCATATACATTTAAAATATTCTCTATGGGCCAAAATAATAAATACTAAAAGATCAATTGGGGTTTCCCCTTTCCCGATGGTATATGGCACTGATGTCATTTTACCAATAAACCTTGCTCTTCCAGTAATGAAACTCTGCAAGATTCAAATGAAGAACCCAACGACGTTACCAGAAGGATAAACCAGCTGGTCGAAGTTTAGAAAAATAGAGATGAAATAAATGAAAGGTTTCAAGGATATTAGGATAAAATGAAGGCCTTATTCGATCAGAAAGCTAAAGATAGAGAATTCCTCCTTGGTGAATTGGTCCTAAAATGGGAATCCAGGAAGGAAGACACTAAAAAACATGGAAAATTCGATATGATCTGGTATGGCCCATACAGGATTTCAGCCTTTGAAGGAAAAAATGCTTTGTTATTAGAAAACCTGGATGGAGACATTCTCAGTGCCCTTGTAAATGGGCAACATCTTAAACACTTCATGCAATAATGTGTTTCTAAATTCCCATTGTACATACCAGTTTGTTTTCATGCTTTTTGTATAGATTCCAAATAATAATAATAATAATAATAATAATAAAAGTTTATTTCATGACGTTTCCTAATGATTATAATGTTATGTTATTCACAGGGAAAGTTTCTCACGAAACAGTGGACTTGAGGTACTGAAAGGTGACATGCGCAGGTATTCCTATCAAATATCTCACATTGAAAAAGGTAATGAACGAGTAATCTTTGGGATGGCAATATAGGAGCTAATAAAGGTATGAAATCCCATTTTAAAAATTTGGGATAAAATTCCTAAGAAATATGAATAAATAAATCATCGATTCATTTTTGTCGAAAAAAAAAAAACTCAATAAAATAAGTTCTTGAAGTAATAAATAAGGGAACTTAAGAAAAGGTAATAAAAGCTAATTAAGAAAGAATAGTCATATGTACAATAGTTTTTCTAAAAACCCCCTTACCCTCCCCTTAACCACAGTAAATCCTTTTTCCCTCTTGACCATGGATGTCTAATTATAAAGTTTCCTGACAACAGAGGGGTCTCGCTTTGGTTGTGAAAACTCTGGAACAAAGTTTCAAGAAAAGAGAGCAGGTTGTGTTTTTATTTCTTCGAATTTAGTTGGATTAAAAACATGTCTAGGTTAATCCTAACCTTATTAGTCATCCTAATAGGAATAATTGATCAGGTTTTCTCAAGGAAGTTCCCTAGACTAGATGTCAAAAGGTTTCCCTTAAGAAGTTCCCTGAAGTCCATGATTTTTGAAGGTAGGTGAGAAGATTAACCCAAAGCTATTTAAATGAGTTGACAGACTTTGTTGTAAAAAAAAAAAAAAACAGAGGTATTTTTTTCAAACAGATATCTTCCCGTGTGTATTGTATACTCATTGATTTCCTGCACTTCAAAAAAAATAAAAAATAGAAAAAATGAATACAGAACGATGGTGAAAGGAAATTCAATATTGATTTCCCCCATCTAGTTCAAAGAGATGAAGAAAGGAAATTCACTATATTGATTGCCCTCATCTCAGCATTTAAATGCTTGGAAATAATGAAGTGGTGAAAGGAAATTCAATGTGGGAAGTTGGATAAATTCACCGAGGTACTGAATAGGCTCGCTGGCAGTGAAGCAATATCCTCATATCTGATAAAAGCTGTTATACATGAGTTACAAAATGCTCTGGTAATTTGTCTTCTTTTCGGCTGGATTTTCATCATAGGTTTCTAGAATCTCCTTACTGGACACAACGCAAATAATTTCCTTGATGCAAACAGAATCACATGAAACCTGATAGGATGGTTGATTTGGTTTTGATTATCTTACATAGATTTGAGGTTAGTTTCAGGAGAAGAAATCTATTGAAAACTCATCTCGAAATAGTTAGATTTTTTTTTTTTTGAAGAGTTTTCAAGGTTAACGTTGAGACCCTAATATTGTTCGGTTTTTCTCCTAATCTGTTTCACAAAGCTGGATCATTGACTGCATTACCCAATGAATGCACCTGGTCTACATGTTCTTCTCATCCAACAAGGAGATGACATCCCTAGATGGAGCCTAATGTTGATAGGAAGTTTAAATTACCCTTTAAAACTGAAGCTTCATATTTTCCTAAGCCATGGGAGCTGCCCTTAGTTCGA
This sequence comes from Picea glauca, assembly GCA_000966675.3. Classification (NCBI taxonomy): domain Eukaryota; kingdom Viridiplantae; phylum Streptophyta; class Pinopsida; order Pinales; family Pinaceae; genus Picea; species Picea glauca. The sequence continues at coordinate 114,656 of JZKD02S1732872.1, forward strand.
AAAAGGGAGTCAGAGTCTTTCATCCCTTTTTGGGTTTCGAGATTAGGTTTTTCTCGAGGTATGATCTTCAACCATCCCAATTTCCCAGTGTCGAAATATCAAAAATGTTTAACATATTAAAAAATTAAATAAAAAAGAGGGGGAAGAAATAAATGTTACATTTTTCATCGCTTTCCACAAAGTACTCTTGAATCTATAATTAATTAAAGTCCTAAACGCAATCATCTTTCCCTTAATATTTCGAGATTTGGGTTTCTTTCTACTAAAGTGTTTTCGAACTCTCAACCTTTGAACTCTCGATCCTCAATTTTCTGAAAAGTAAAATAAAATAAAATTAATCACTAATCTTGATTAATTAAATCTTTAATATGAATGATTAGCACCTCACTAATCCCATTGCAATTTCGCGAGCTAGAGTTTTCTTATGACATGTCGCCTGACAACAGGATCCCCAAAGTTTTGAAATGTGAAATCACGTTTTCTTTAAACAAAGTCTAAGATTAAGGTTAAGTTGTTTTCAAAATAGGATTAGTGATAACTAAGATGCCTTTCACATTTTGGGAATTGAGGAAGGTAGCAATTTTTGAAACTCCAGTTTGAAATCACTGATATACGACAATATTAATAACAGATAAATGGAGATATTTTTTGACGCGAAAGCGTATCTCCAGGCATATCTTTCCATTAAAGCATCAATTTTTCATCGCCTATGTCAGTACGCTCATTATAACACAAATTAAGGGTTAATAAAGGTCTTGTGTTATGAACTTCATTCTTATCCTTTACATCTATAACAAGTTGCATTTATCCAGTTTTATACATATTTCCTCTTTAAACATGTTTCTGGTCTAGTGCAAACATCATGGCACCTAAGAAGGCACCCAAGTAAAGAGAAGAATTTGTAGAAAGCTTGAGTCTAGATGGAGACGTTGTATCTGATACAATACCGCATGCCATCGATACCATCAAATCCTGGAGGCAAATTTTCAAAACTCTCGATTATGAAATTAAGAATTTCCCTCATGTTTCCAACAACAAAATCCAAGACATAGTGGAGTCTGAGCTTCACAAAGTAGTGACACGACCGCGACTCATGACTTATAACGACATGATTAGTTGGGCCTTAGAGAGAACAGACATGTAGATGAGAAGAATTCTGGACATCTGAGGGGTTGTCATTGTCTCTTTCATACTGAAACATATACAAGTAATGTATAAACTGTCTTCCAGTCCCAAGTATATTTATAATAAATATTTTGTGAGTGAGTTTCAAAGGAAAGAATGTTTTGAGTCAAACCAAACATATCCTGGCATAATCAAAGACCGATGGAGACACACAACAAAATTCAGGGCCAACACCCATGGTATTTATGCCACAACCTCATTAAATGAGTATATGGTCTATGTGGCAATGGTGTATGTAGACTTTTCGGGAGGAAAAGTCCTACCCATTTCCCTACAGAATGGGTACCTCTTTTGCATGAGGCCGCAAGAGGTTACAACTTCAATTGGAATAAGATTTTATCTGATAACATAGTGAAGGAGGTCATGGAATATCAGACTGCAAGATCCAAAGGCCAACCAATAGCCTTTTATATGTCTGCATACATCATGGATGCTATATACTTCACAACTCCTTTCCCTTTTATGAATTGGAGTTGGAATACGACTTACCCAAAACCTATTCATGAATATCGTTCTAACCTTTGGGAAGAAAATGCCAAGGACTCATTCTATGAAATCTGTCATTTCGTGGTGATACCACTACATCAGATGTTGTACAGCTATGCATCTCCCCATATTTCATAGTTGGTCATAGGAAGCCTCAGAGCACTTGCTGACTGGTTTATAGAGGAGAATTTCTCCTACATCAGAGTTTTCGAATGTTCAATCCCTCCACATGAACTCCCAAAATTCCTCCCTAACAAACTGGTGTGCAAGGAGGTAGCTCATCAAATAGTAACAGGTGGAATTGGGATAGAACTAAATATGGCTCAAAAGAATTCTTGGTCGATTTTTCTCGTTCAGATTGGGAAATTTTCTCTACTCAACTTGGGTCATTCCAAACTTGAAGCGATAGTGCTAGAGGAGTTCAAGTTGGTAGACCTCAAACATAGGAAACACGAACCTTACCAGTTAGTGGGAAATCACATGGCCCACTATAATATGAAGGATTATGAACATGAGAAGTCCCCTTGTGGTGACATATTCAAAGGGACTAGGACCTATGAGGAGGTGTTAGAGAGGGTACAGACACTGCCGTCTGACTTCCAAGCTAGTTTTCATACCTTCTAGAAGCATAGACGGAGTGGTCTACCTAAAGTACTGCAAAGATTAGCAATCACCCTTCCTCAGAAACAAGAGGATACTCCTCTAGGATTTGGACAAGAAGCACAGGATAAAGTCAATCCTGAGGAAATTCCATAGGAGACTAAAAGGTCTTCACAAAATGAAGAGGCCTTACAGACAGAAAATCCAGAGACGAAAACATAGAGGAAGTTACGAGTCCAGTAAGTCCACTTTCCCTTCATCATCTACTGTTGATTTCAATATACCTAAGGCCATAGGAGAAACAAGATCTACAGATCTAGGAAGTCTCATAGCTTCCTTAACTCCTTTACAATCGGCCTTTGGACTCCCACATATGGGAGCCATATATGTTAATTATCTCACCCCTATCTCCAGAGATGAGATCCCTCCTTCTGATTATTTTTTCAGAAAAAAGAGGAAGGTTGTTCTAAAACAAGAGATGTATATGACAGAGGGGGGTATGGTGAAGAAGCATAGGTTCTTGGTAGATGGCCAGAATTTGGAAGAAGAGGATTTTGCTACAGAGGTAGCAGGCTCCATGGGAGCCATGGCAACAAAAAACCTTTTTACCGTGTAAAACATGAGAACAAGGATAAAGAAGAGTAACCACACAATAGATCAATTGTAAGACAAGTTAAATAATGTTGAGAAAAACATTAGATAAGAGGTGAATAAAATCTTGGAGCTGTCCAAAGCTATTGAAAGGCAAGAAATTCAATCTCTCAAATCAGGTCTGGATGAAATGAACCAGAAGATACAAGCAAGTTAGGTGCAGGTTACTCAACAAAGGGATCTTGTAAAGAAGCTATAGGCTAAGTTAAATTTGACAGAAGGCTGGGTTGTAGACTTAAAGGATTTCCAGACCCTCTCGCTAGAAGCACATACAAAGATAGAAGCCAAGTAGTAGAAATTGATCTCCAAAACAGAGATCATCCATAATTACTTTCAAGAGGTAATCAAATCCCTTGATAATATTATTTTATAGGAAAAGGAAGCAAAAGCGGCAAGAAATACCTTCCAGAAAGTAGTTGCATGTTCAAGAAATAGAGATATGTCTAGAAATCTAAATCTTTCTGTCACAGAACAGATAAGAGGAGACATTATGCTCAAGGTATGGGAAACAAACATATCCGAAAACAAGAAGATAATCAAAGAAATCAAAGATGACTGTGAGGGAATCTTGAATTATTTGGATAAGCAAGTGTTAGGTATTGAAAGAAATGATTGATCTGAGCCACTGTGGTAGATAAACATTGCGAAATAGCAATTGAACTGCAAAGAGAGCTTGAAGGAGATCCAGGCGGACATTTCATAGTTAAAGAAAATCGATGCCAACCTAATAGACAGATGGCTGGTATAGCCCAATTTAAAGTTGCAAGTGATCAGGTTTACCGATAAAGGTTTTGAAGATCAGTTTCCAAAGATCCAAAGAAAGTTTTATCTGTTTGAAGCTAAGGATCTTCCGACACCTCCTAGAAATTTTGTTTATTTTCTAGAGAAATGTATTGAATGTGTAGGATCAAAGGAGGGAGAGACTTCAACTAAACAGTGAAGTATCATTTGAAATCTTATACTATTGAAACAATAGACAATCAAAGGTTAATCATGCAGCGATTAAGGTTGCAGTTTTGTAACTATTTTTCTCCTAAAAAGTAGGAGATTTCTAACCATCAAGTACTGATGACCTTGTATAAATACAAGGAGAGAATATTGAAAAAGGGATTTTTCTCTACAAAGGCATTGTGACAAAGTCACTTTCAAGAGAATCTGAATTAATACAAATGTAGATTAAAGATTCCATATTTTGTCAAGTCTGAGTTATGTGTTCCCCTGTCTTTTCATCTTTCTTTCATATATCTAATTGATGAATGCTTAGCTACAATTTAGTACGACCTCTACTGTCGAAATTATTATTCTTGTTATTTAATTCATTTATAGTTTTTCCTCTGTATTGGTTATCAATAGATACAAGACCTATGAATGTTTAGATTTCAATATCATATGCTTCATTAATATTTTTCTTGTTTTCATAGTCTTCTGTTACAACGTGAGATTCCTCTTCAATTGATGCCTCACCTTGTTAATAGATTTATGTTTTTCCTCATATCATGCATGTTTCATTTCCTTTAAATTTAACTCAGATACAAGAAACGACCTTTAATTTAGTCATCCTATTAATTCGTGTTTTAAAATCATTCTCTTTACATTGTGAAATAGAGATAATGAAGCCTAAAAAGAAAACACGGAATTGTATCTCCTTTACCTTTATCCTTCATGACAGTACCAGTTTCAAGGCAGCCTAACATCGAACTTGGTCTTTCAGATCAAACCATCATCACTCTAAATTTATTTAACACTATATTTCAAACAAAAAATAACATATTTGAATTAGAACGTTCATGGGAAGCAATTGAGAGAGATATCAGTATTCAGGAAAACTGGGAATTTCGACAGAGACAGTTGAGAAACCAACTATAGTCCTCACCTTTGTAATCATTGATTTTTCTATTCTCAACTTCCTCTATATTTTTAGATGCATTGACAATATACTTTAGAGCCTTAAATTATAAACTCAGGAACAACACGAGTTATGGAAAGGAAGACCAACAAATGTGAAGCACTTCAGAGTTTTTGGAAGGAAATGCTACATCAAAAGAAAAGACCGAAGAATGGGAAATTTTGACTCTAATGTGGACAAAGGAATACTTGTTGGCTACTCAAGTACAAGGAAAGCATACAAGTGTTACAATCTAATAGTAAACAAAGTTGTGGAAAGCATCAACATAACAATTGATGAAACAGGTAGACCAGAATCAAAGGAAGAAGAAAACAAATCAATGGAACAAATTTTTGAAGAAGAAGATGAAAAAGAAGTAGAAGAGGAAGATGAAGATGAAGATATGTTATAACCTTAAATTGCACCACACATGCTTACCTGGCATCAGGCCAACTCATATACCTTCTTTGCCAAAAATCTGCTGAACAACTCTTTGAAAATCCTCTTGTGTCAAGGCCCATGTGCCCTAACCCATTACTGCACGCATGTATACACTGGATGACTCACAACAGGCCGTGTGTACCTAACAAAGCATGAAAAAAGGAAAGTTGTCGATGGGAAAAAAAGCTATGGGTCAGTTAACTGAAACTCCTAACCATGCATGGCCAAGGGTTTGTCCAAAACCCTAGCTCCTTCTAGCCTATAAAAGAAGGGGTAGGGGTACCATTTGGAGGAGGAAAAAATATATCGAAGAAACTCTACCCATTTACATAATCCATTATCCCAACCCTTTAGCCTTTCCTCATGCCAAAGGAGATTTAACACAAAGCAGTTGAAGGACAGAAGAAGAGGAGCCCAGGATCAGGTTCAAGGAGCGGTGGCCGGTCTCATCTTTTGTAAGTTGATTCATTTTCAATAATAAAAAGAATACTTTTCCCGTCCCAATGCATGAATTGTCTATGCTTTGATTTATTTATGCTTGATTTCTAACCCTTGAGTATAGAAGTAGCATGCATGCATAGTTGTTGTTTGTCTTGAGTGCAGTTCATCTGTGGAAGGAGTAGTGCAAGAAAGTAGTCAAGCACAACGGAGGATCTACATCGAACGCCGGTAATAAGGTAGGTGGTCCTTTTCATTGCATTTACTGTGAAAAGGGGGTTTAAATCTTGGGTTGTAGGTAAAAAAGTAGTTTCTATTCGGTCAAAATCTGCATGCAAGTCTGACCCTAGTTTGCTAGTCCGTAGGGTGTTTTTCCCAACAACAGAATTGGCGACCATACTGGGGAGAATACTCTTTAGGGTTCCTGGATTTATTTAAGTTTTTTGGGTAGTTTAAAGATTAGGTTTTATTTTTTTCTTTGCCTATCTTTTTTTGTAAGGTCTGAGCTAGCAGGGAGTCTGGTTTTCCATACTAATTTTCCCTGACTTTTTCTTGACTGTAGTTTTTGGGATACACAAAGGTACATGCGGCCTGCAGAAGGCCTACACGCATGTACCCGTGCCCTATCCTCTGACAGCCCACATGTGAATGCTAGCTGTAGAGATAGTAGTAGCATGTAGGAGCTCAGAGAACCTTAGAGGAAGTCCTCCTCTTCCCTGTTAGAATTACACATTCTCAGGGGGTTTTCTGGAATCCTGTCTAAGTCTTGTTGGTTCACAGTTCTATCTCAAATAGCATTTTTTCGCCTTATTATTCCTTGCATTATTTGTATTTTTTGTTAGAAAGAGAATCCAATCCTTCAAGGGACCCTGGTTATCAATACCAGAGACCTCTTCCTAGTATGGACTTCTTATTTTCATTTTTTTCCTTAGAATTTAGATATACACATGTCCTGTACAAGGTCATCCCGCGTGTACACGCTTCGTATCTCTGTTCAGCATGCGTTGGGATGCTTGTTGTTTTAGTGACAGTCACGTGCTTGGATAGGCTAATTTTTTCTCACGGTGGGGCAGTCATCCCCTCCTTTGATAATAAGTATTCCTCTCAGGTGTTTGAGTCTAGGTTTGAACAGTCAGTAGGTTAGGTCGTCTTACCCTTAGCCTGCTTTTTATCAGTTAATAGTTGACATAAAATAATTTTTTTTTTTTATGATTTTTAGACAAGCGTGAGAGTCTTTGTTTTTATTATTTCCATTGAGTGAATCTTTACTTTGATTCTTTGTGATCTGCTCTTTAAGCCAGAATTTGTTTTTCTTGTTTTTTTGCTTGTCGGTATTTTCCCTTTTCTGCTTTACTAGCACTTAAATAAAAAAGAAAAAGATCTCTTTTCATTTTCTTCTTTGGTTGAGGAGTGTGTTTCTGCATCATTAGCTAGGGAAAAGTCTTTTTATTTTGTAAGTTTTTTTGCAGTTCACTTAGATCATAAGTAGCTCGTAGTTGAGTGAAATTCCTTTGAGTTTGTTG
>JZKD02S1732872.1:146470-157402 GCA_000966675.3 Picea glauca
TATAACTTTTAACTTCTTGACTTCCCCCCCCCTTCAATGTGAGACTATGACCTAGTGGGGGTGCCCAGGCCACTGAGTCTCCTCATTACCTCTCTAAGAGGTGGGGGACATTACATCCATCCACTGATAAGAAATAGCGAACAACAGGTTCAATTTTGTTTAAGAACGTGGAGTCGGCTACAACAGTCGTCAATTCAAAATTGGCATAGCTTGAGCAACCTCACTGGTATGATTATCACCTGTTTATATGACAAAATCATAAGCTCTGTTTATAGTGTGGATTTGTTTTGTCACATAAGCATGCATTATTGTATATAATTTTGTTTTGATAAATCGAATTTTGTTATTGTCTTAAGTTTCGATTGGATTTGGCTTTGATTCAATTGATCGTGGGATAAATTTGATTGTTTTAATTTAGCTTCAATTGAATACTCTGTTGATTATTGAAGTTGTTAATATTTTTCTAAACACAGGCTGTTTCTGGTATTTCAATTTCAAACACAGTTAATGTTTTGATTCGAAATTGGTTATAGTCTATACAATGTGGTTGGCAATAAAGGTCAGTTGTTAAGATTTTATATTCCATATCGTTTGACCAATTCGAATACCATTCTGTTAAGACATAACCAAATTGTGAATAGATATGAGTCATAACTGTTATACCCAACTAATCGATTCTCATTGTTCGACCTTTTTATTAGTTCGGTTCATATTGCAACAAATATATTGTTAAATTTGATTTGGGAACGAAAGTGATTATGCCCAGGATTGCGATTTGTTTCTATATTTGACTCAGTCACAATTCGATTTGATTGTTTCCCAGTTTATGGTTATCATCGCTGTTGATGGTTTCTATCATTACGTGATCCTGTTTGTTGACTGTGTAAACCCTCAACGATTCAAATCTATGGCGAAGTTTGATGAATGCTTATTTGGCAATAATCGTAACAGTTTTTACATATTGGTATTTGATTGAAACAACATGAATCGTATGCACATTGTTACAGCCGTAACAAATCAATTTTGATTATGTTCAATTATGATTGTATCGATTATGATTGTGTTGAATTAAATCGTATCTTATACGATATGATTCACCATTGATTTCATTGGCTATGAAACAATTCGGTTACTATTTGACCTGATTTTATGGCAACTGAAAAAACAGAGCATTCTTACCCTGTCCCGATTGCATCCTTTTCGATTTTGTTAATATGAATGATAAACTCATTTGAATCATAGTGATTCGTTTTGGATATTTAATAAAAGAAAATTAAATTCAATTTGTTTCTTTTGAAAAGATTTGGTTTGATTTCTATCTGATCCTATATGTTATTTTAGACTAGCTACAGAATCAGATGATTCTGTAGCTAAGTCTGTAGGATCAATTTTTTAGTGTTTTGTTACTGAAGCATATTTTGAATTTAATATTTGTGTTCAATTGCAGGTAAATTCGAAATTGAAATTGAGTTGATGAGCATTTAGGGGATGTTTCAAAGATTTCACTTGCATTTCATTTTCTTAGTTTAGGTGATTTTTGGATATCTCCCAGATTATGTAAAACAATTTGATATTATCCACAAGGAAGTTTTACCTTGTGAAGAGACCTATATATACTTATGATTTTTGTAATAATAACATCCTCATTTGTGGGAGAACAAGGATATGGAGTTCTAATACAAACTGAAGCAGAATTTGGTGTTTTTTCACAACTTTAGCTTCTCATTATATCAACATTTTGTTTCATGTTGTGTCTATCAATTTGTTTATGGTTTATGACTACTTTAGATATCTAAATCATGTGCAAATGATATAATTTTGATCACTGTTATCCATATCTTGTCTCTTCCAAATATATAAAATACATAACAATTGTTTATTCAGTTTGTGAATGACAGATTTATCTTCTTCATGAATTGAATTAATTAATATAAGTTTTTGCATAACAGGTTTCCCTTATTGCAGAGATTTATAATCATAAGATTGTTATGATTTTTTATGTCTTGTTTGTCCTGTAAACACTTGAACGAGCAGCACAACCAATCATTTATGAAAAGATTATGGATTAACCGGTGCAAGTTTCCCTCCTTCGACCAACTTAGAAGTCACCATACACAGGGAAGACTTGGAGCGTTTCCAGGTCAATTAATCTTTTCTTTACTACTTTAATTAAGTAGTTTAATTCAGATATAAGCTTAATTTGATTTATATTAGATTGTTTAATTTCAGTAGTTTTACTTCTTATTCATAAAATATAGAAAATCAAAAAGAAATTCTTGGTTGTCTTAGGGCAGAAAACACATGAGTTTTGCAGGTTTTAATTAAATTTGTAGGTTGTTTATAGTGTACATTTGTGAATAAGTAATATTGCAGTTGGTAATTAGATATTTGATTTGAGTTATTATAATAGTAATTAGTAGATTTTATATAATAGTTAGATTAGTTGTATTTAGTTTTAGTTTAATTTAGTAGTTTGTTTTAATTAGATTAGTGTTTTAGTTTCTTTTAGTTTTAGTTAGTTTGTTTTATTAGTTTTATTTAGTTTTAGTTTGTTTTATTTATTTTAGTTAGATTAGTTAGTTTAGATTAGTTTTCTCTTTGGTTTTCTTAAAAGACCTTAGGGCGGCCAACGGAGCCGTTAAACTCGTCAGGGTGGTTCATTCCAAATGGCTTGGGTTATTTAGACAACCCCGGACCGGTTCCACTCTCTCAATTGACGGACGAACAATTTTGTCCGTCAACAAATGGTGCTAGAAGGAGGGCCCGAACTTAATTAATGGCACGATGTGGTCGCAAGACTCCCCCTCCACCTAATCGCACCACTATAGTGACTAGAAGCCGTTCACAAGATAATATCCCCCCTCAAACAACAACTACTTCAACCGAAGATCCACAGATCACAGTTGAGACAACAACCCCTAATCCTACAGGTGGTGATCTCCAAGAGGTCGTTCGTCAATCTCTTATTAAAACACATAGTTCCTTAGCCAGTCTTAGGTGACCAAACCGCCCGTGGGGTCAACCTTTAGATTTCTCTGATATCAGAGAACAATTAGGTGATATAGACCTCACTGTGAATCCTATAGATTCAAATCCTGCTCCAGGAGGATCTGGGATACCTCCTTCACCACCTCTTTCATCTCCTTCCTCTTCTGGGGGAGATTCTACTTCTGACGAAGGTAATCCACCTTCTCAGCCTTCTACATCCACTACCCCAATGGAAAATCAGAACAACCCTGCTAGACCTTGGTTGGACCAGGATGCTGAAGCTGTACCTGGAGCCCAGAACCCTTTACCTAAGCATCCATAGAAATGGCTTCCTAAGTTTGATCCTGATTCAAAACAGATAGCCGAAGATCATATCAAAAAATTTATGTTAGCCATCAGACTCCGTAATGTTGAACATGAAGATGTTGTCTCTAGGTTGTTCCCTTATACCTTTGAGAGTAATGCGTCCACTTGGTACTTTTCCCAACAGCCTCATACTATAGTGTCTTGGGAAAATTTTGAGTCGTGCTTTTTGGAAAAGTTCGGAGATGGCAAACCTCCAGAAGTCTTAGTCATGGATCTTTCAAGTTTAAAAATGAACTCAAAAGAAAAAGTTCAAGATTTTAATCAAATATTCCTAACACTTAAAAATCGAATCCCTGCAGACTCTATCCCTACTGAGAGTCTTGTAATAGCTTACTACACAAAATCTCTACATCAAAGTATATCTATTTGGGTGAAATGATCTAAAAAGGCCACGTTGTTAGAAGCCTTCGAAGTGGCTACTCAGATTGAAAAATACATACTTAGTCTTAAAGATTCTTCTAGCAACGAAACTGAAACTGTTTCATCTTCCAAAAAGAAGATTGAAATTCTCCCCAGACCTACACAAAACAAAACACAACCCGAAAACTCTGATTTGGAAAATTTAACCAAAGTTGTACAAAAATTATCTAATCAAGTTATAGATTTAAAAAGGTCGACTAAGGAAGCCTCTTCGAGTAAAGGACCCTACAAACCTCCTTTCCAAAAGCCTTTTCCCGCCAACCAGCCTAATCCAAACCCCAAAGGCTTGAATCTAGAAAGTTTGCAAAACGCTCTCCAGACAATTCTAGGAGCCCAACATGACTTTATGCCTCCTGAAATCCCTCAAGAGGAAGTCGAGCAGGAAACAACTCAACAAGAAGAGTCTTCTCCAAACATCTTTGTACACTTCTCGGATAGTATCTTCCAAGATAACTTCAAGACTGTTCACCCTTACAACACTAGCAGTAAGACAACAAATAAACCTCCTACCGATAACACTACAAGTTCACCCCCAAAGCCATCTAAATCAGTAGAAACTAAACAACGTAATGTTGGCCCTAAATTAGATTATGATGTTGTTGAAGATCTTAAAAAATTACGGTCTAACATTTCTATTTATGAGTTGTTGAAGTTTCCATTTTTGTTACAAAAGATGTTGCAAAATATTTCAGACAATGGCAAGAATCGTAATTCTAATGGTAACAAGGTTGTGCAAAGCAAAGCTCCGCAGAAGACTTCCACAAAAAATAATCTTGATCCTCAAGATAAAGGAAGCCTTCCTGTACCTCCTGTAAATAATGTAAATAATGTAAATAACGCAAGTAATGTAGATAAAGTATCATTAGAAACCGCGAGTAAGAAATCACAAGCTACTACTCTAAGTACTCGGAAGAATGTACCTCCTTTTCTTTTAACTTTCGAAATATTCAACATAAATGTGCATAATTGTATGGTTGACTCAGGAGCATCGTCAAATGTGATTCCCTGGTCAGTTTTCTAGAAGATTAACGCCGAAGTAGAACCATCTTCTTTGAAAATCATACAACTTTATTGAATAGAAGTTAAAGTTATAGGCGAACTGAAAAATGTATTGATTAGATTATCATGTAACCCAAAGGTTCATCAGGTTATTGATATAATTGTGGTGGATATTCCAGAAATGTATGGTCTGTTTTTGAGCAGGGACTGGTCGGAGCATCTACATGGTTACTTCGCAACGAACTGGTCTCACTTATGGCTTCCAGAAAATGGTAAGCCCAACAAGATCAGGGTGAATCATGAGCGTTACCTCAAGTTCACGGTAACAGACTTGAATGACCCCATTGAACCATATACACCTCCGGTTGATTCACCTGAAGTCCAAGGGATGGACACCTTCTTCGGAAATTTTATGGCTGAAGCTTCACCTATCAACAATCCGCAACAACAATCTGAGATCCTAGCATGTACGCAACCAACAACTTCTATCCAACAGTCCTGTGAGCCCGATGGAAATCAAATTTGGTCTTTATATTTTGACAGTTCCAAGTCAAAAGAAGGAGCTGGTGCAGGCTGCATCATTATCGATCCGGCAAGTAACAAAACATTATTGGCTTGTAGGCTAGAATTTGAATGTACTAGCAATATTGCAGAATATGAGGCTTTACTGCAAGGTCTCATAAAATCCTTGGACATGCACATTCAAAATCTGGTTGTATTCGGCGACTCTGAGATAGTGGTCAGGCAGGTGAGAAATTCTATACATTGTCTTTCCCCGCATCTCAAATGTTACCAGTCCGAGGTATGGAGTTTAATGAACAAATTTTCTTCTTTTAATATAAATTCCATTCCTAGATTAAATAATGCTGAAGAAAATCTACTAGCTAATGTTGCCTCTAAACTTCTCCCTGCAGAAGGCTTATCCCCAAACGCATTCTCCATGGAGCTATTGTTTCGACCATCTGTTCCTGACAATATCACAAATTGGAGAGTATTTGATGATGATCAGCATATCATTAAGTTTCTGCACATGGAAGAAACCTTTCAAGGCGCTGTGATAGATGAACAAATGCACGACGACAATTTGTATGACTTTACGGTAATACCTAATCCGAAATCTCCTGAAGCTCTATCGAACATGGTAAATTTCATACCCAAATCTGTTGCTAGACTAGAAAAGTTTTATAATTTTGAAGATAAATTTAAAAAGATGGTCAATTGCAAAACCAACAGTTCCTCATTGTCTTATGAAAAAGTCAATTTAGGGACTAGTGAAAATCCTCAGTGTATCAACTTAGGCTTGGGATGTTCTAGACAAGAAAAAGCTGCTTTCGCTAAATTATTTAAAGAATTCAAGGATGTCTTTGCATGGACTTATGATGATCTTAAAACGTTTGATCCTAATATTATACAACATGTCATCCCAATGAAGCCCCAAACCTTACCCTTCCAACAAAAACTGAGGAAAATGCATCCTAAACTAGAACCGACCGTACAAAAAGAATTGAATAAACTCCTAAGTGCTAAAATATTTTTTCTTGTTAGGCACACTCAATGGGTATCCAACCTCGTCCTAGTGCGGAAGAAAAACGGGGAAATTCGACTTTGTGTCGATTTCAGAAACCTCAACAAAGCGTCTGACAAAGATAATTATCCTATCCCTCCCATGGAACAGATTCTTCAACAAGTATCTTGTTCCGAGAGGCTATCCTTACTAGATGGTTTCTCTGGATACAACCAAGTTTTGATGTCTCCACCAGACTAATTAAAAACTACCTTCCGTACCCTGTGGGCACTTATGCTTATCGCAAAATGCCCTTTGGATTGATTAATGTCGGTGCTACCTTTCAGAGAGCAATGTACATTGCTTTTAGAGGCTTAATCAATCAATCCATATTAGTCTACTTAGATGATGTGACGGTTTATTCTAAAAACAAAGACGATCATCTAGCTCACTTACGAGCCGTTCTGCTACAATGTTGTAAATACGACATCTCCTTGAACCCTAAGAAGTCCATCTTTGTAGTAGAACATGGTAAAATAATAGGATTCATTATGTCTAGTGATGGAATGATTATTAACCCCGAGAGGACCCAAGTCATTGCTAAACTTCCCCCAACTACCTCCAAAAAATCCATGCAGTCCTTCCTAGGCCAGATTAATTTCGTGAGAAGATTTGTCCCCAGTTTCTCCGAAATGGTCAGGCCTCTCCAGAACCTGGTTAAGAAAGACACCCAATATCACTGGGGACCCACAGAAAACCAATCTTTCAATGCTATAAAGAAGGCCATAATAGACGCTCCGTCTCTCATGAGCCCTGATTTCTCTCAAGACTTTACACTTTATACTTTTTCTTCTGATCGTTCCTATGCCACAGTCCTAACTCAGAAGAATTATGAGAACAACGAAGTACCCATCGCCTTTATGAGCTCTTCTTTCAAAGGTGCTGAACTAAACTACCCAGTGGTCGACCGGCAAGCCTACGCTATATTCAAGGCAGTTAATCATTTCCGGTCATATCTTTTGAAGTCAAGGACAAAGGTCATTGTCCCCTACCCTATCATTAGGAACTTGTTAGTGAAAAAGGAGTTAGGAGAGAAAAGAGCCAACTGGGTCACCTCTTTGCAGGAATATGACTTAGAAATTACCCCAGCACAGATCGTGAGAGGCCAAGGGTTGTGTAAGTTGGTAGTTGATTCAGAAAATAAACAACAAGAAGATAGTGATATGTCAGATCTAGAACAACGTGATCAGAATTTGATTTGTTGTCCACAAAACCTTGTAAGTCCTTGGTACGACGATATTAGACACTGTCTTCAACATGGATCAGTACCCCGTCACCTTGACCCAGCCAAAAGAAGAGAGTTGAGACTAAATTCCGCCTCCTTTCATCTAGTTAACGGTATACTGTTTCGTCAGAATTTTGATGGCGTACTGATGCGTTGTCTTGAAAAGGACGAAGCAGAGAAAGTCTTGCTTGAGTTTCATGCAGGAGAAGTTGGTGGTCACTTCGGTGGAGACACCACTTCTCACAAGGTTTTAAGAGCCGGTTATTACTGGCCGATTCTTTTTAGAGACGCCCATGCCTTGTGCCGTAAATGTATCATTTGTCAGAAAGCATCAGGGAGATTGCAAAGACCAGCCTTCCCCTTGCAACCCATTTTAGTCGATTCTCCTTTCCAGCAATGGGGCCTTGATATCATTGGTGCTATTAACCCTTCATCCTCTCAAAAACACAAGTATATTGTGACAGCCACCGATTACTTTACTCGATGGTCTGAAGCCATCACGCTAAGAACTGTTAACACAAGTCAGGTGATTACTTTTCTGAACTCGAATATCATCACTTGTTTTGGTATCCCTGATTGTCTAGTCTTTGATAATGCTTCATACTTTTCTTCTCTTGAGATGAGTGAGTTTGCCTTAGAGAAGGGAATAAAGCTGAAGTATTCTACTAGTTATTACCCCCAGGGCAACGGCTTAGCAAAATCAACAAACAAGAACTTGATCAAAATTATCAAGAGAACTGTGGCTGAAAATCACAAGAACTAGCACAATGCACTACTTAATGCACTGTGGGATGATAGGGTAACACCCAAAGCCGCTATAGGTAACTGCCCCTTTTTTCTCGTTTATGGCAGAGAAGCCATTATGCCACCTCACATTGTTCTTCCTTCCCTCCAATTGTCACAAAAAGTTCAAGAAGAAGATTGTCCCCCTTTAGAAAGCCGTATTAACGCTTTGATGAAGTTAGAAGAAGTAAGAACCCAAGCTAAGCATAAACTAGATCAACATCAACAACTCATTAAAAGATGGTTCGATTCTAATTCTTCTTCTAATAGGAATTTTGAAGTAGGCGCTCTCGTCTTAAAGTGGGACAAACCACACGAAGGAAAGGGTGAACACATCAAGTTTCAAAATTTGTGGCTTGGGCCATTTTTTATTGCTGAAAAGTTGGGTCCTAGTTCCTTTTGATTGCAGAATCTTGAAGGACAGCTTGGCACCTATCCGATGAATGGCCAAGTCCTGAAAATATACTTTGCTTGATTACTACCCCTGTATATTATGTAAATTTTTCCTTTTTGTTTTTATTTTGCCTTCATTTTCGTTTTTGGTTTTGATTTGGATTGATCAGTTTTTTTTTTTATGTTTTTGAAACATATGCATGCCGGTGTACTGAGCTATTCAGACAAAGACCGTAGAAAAATTTCTTCACTGAAATAACTTCTGAAAGGTTGTACGAACATCAATAAACTGATATTTATTTTGGAAAATTTTGTTGTTTGAAAGAATTTTACTAATTTCAATCTCTGAGCAAAGTTTGTCATGATCATCTATTATCTGTTTACACTGTCCCTTTTCTGTAAAGGAATGACTCAAAAGGGATTTCTCCCTGTCATAGTAAGTTGTTTTAGAAATAAAACATTTCTAGAGCTGGATAAAGGACAGTGTCAAAAAATTCTGTTGAGGTCTAAAAAATATGATAAAATACCAAGATTTTTTAGCGTCACCCCGCTCAGCTATACACAAAATAAAAACAAAATAAAAATGTTAATAAGAGATGTGGGAAGTGTTTGTAAACCCGTCGGGATATTGAACAGGTCCACTGGCAGCGGGTAAATGCAAGCATGGATCCAATAAAACTTTGCTGGGGTACTGAACAAGCCTGCTGGCAGTGAAGCAATGTCGGGTACACGAAAATTTGTAAAAAAAAATAAAAATATAAGAAACCTCTTTTAAGTCCTTTATTCTGATCTAGAACTTCTTGACAGGATACAGACATCCGAGTGGGTTAAATGGAAACCCTGTCGAGGCTATGGACGCCTGCTGGCAGCAGTGGCCATGCCAATAGTATTGAAGATTTTATCATTAATATCGTGAATTACTGATCTTAAGACTGTTATTAGTTTGTATCTTTTAAAACATCGCTGGAAAAGATGTTAAATGATGATGTTTGTATGATTTTTTGATGGTTGTTTTTGAGTTGAATTTTTCTTTGTCGTCCTAATCTGAATTTTTTTCTTTCGACAGAGATAATTGCTTCTCCCAGTGTGTCGCCATTGTTGGCATCCAATTCAATTTTTTTTATTTTCCATAAAAGCTGCCTACACCTATGTCTCCTGAACTTCAAATTTTCATCGCATTTTGCAAATAGACCATATTTTCATTTCATATGACACTTGTAAATTAGTTTCGATTTATTTTTTAGGACTGAAAGCGTGAAAACTCCTCCATCGTTATTTGAACTGTCATGAGCTTCTCATTGATATTCTGAAAGGCACTTACCTTTGGTTTATTACTATGTGGCTGAAAATATTTTTCAAACTATGACGTTCTTGCTTTGATTGCACAACTTGACTTTTATTTGATTGATAAGGTATTGAGCATGTAAATTTATGACTTATACTTGATTATATAGGGGTCATGGTTGATTTTGGTTTTTATATGATGTGATCCTTACTATTGTAAGCTCTTGGCTTATCGATTTTATGAAATCTCTTATCATGATGTTTTATAAACTTTGATCACACATTATGCAACAAGCGCATGGGTAACATATGAGTCTGATTTCATATTGAATGGAAATAGTTTGAAGTTATAAAATGGCGCATATTTAATTTATGGGTTTAATATTGAACAATCGTGGTTTCAAACCATAGTTTGGCACATTGGTATATAACTATCCACCGTTTAAAACTTGAGTTGGCCGAGTAGTTTGATTTTGGTTATGATTGATTGAACAGGGGTTGTACTTTGCCATTAATATGCTGCATGGCAGTGGATAATCCCACCACCCTCGCATGCGTGCATTAATTTGCATCCCCTTTCATCATTCTCAGCTGTTAGCCAAAACGATTTTGCTCCTGTGTGTTTAATCCCAACCCTACCATGCGCCTGCACCATGGCTCCAGTCGTAAGGGCTGAACCCAATGGTATCCAGGCATTGTTGATGTTCGACGGTGCTTACAGTGACCTTGAGGAATTCAGATGGCTCCCGTTCATATGAAATTTTGAGATTCCTCCTTTCCTTGGCCTGCACCCAGTGTTCAACGTGGATCTACTTCGCCCTTATTTCCCACCATTATTGGACACCTCAGAAGTAGCAAAACAACTGACACCAACAGAGCTCAACCCCGACTGCATACAACAGGCATCCAA
>JZKD02S1732872.1:160678-190474 GCA_000966675.3 Picea glauca
TAGATTAGTTTTCTCTTTGGTTTTCTTAAAAGACCTTAGGGCGGCCAATGGAGCCGTTAAACTCGTCAGGGTGGTTCATTCCAAATGGCTTGGGTTATTTAGACAACCCCGGACCAGTTCCACTCTCTCAATTGACGGACGGATAATTTCGCCTGTCAACAAGTTGCTACCACAGGAGAGTCATCTCCTAATCTACCATCGTTGGTCCAAGCGACCATGGTCTCGGCCAAAACTACGTTGCATAGTGGACCAAACCCATCTATGGAGGTGGCCACACCCCCTTCACATCTAGTGTGACAGGCCCTCCGTTTTCATACGATATTCCTAGTCCAGGTACAAGTCCTGCACTAACCTACTCCACTCTACAAACTTTGGGTTTGGGGGCAGGGAGCTCTAGCACTCCTTTGCAAGGTCACTTTGGGGGCACTCCTATCCCTTTTAATGCTTTTTCTTACACAGGAGGTCATATCCCTTCTTCGTCCCCTTTGCTTGGTGGTCCACATCAGCAGTCTGTTGGGCAACCTACACACACTAGTTTATTTGGAGCAGGGAGGCAAGGAACACCTACGCACAGTATGTTGGTAGGTTCGACACCATTTTCTTAGAATGATATGTTTGGTAACAACACATTCTCATCTGCCGCTTTTCCGTCTAGGGTCAACCCCATTTTTGGACAATCCACTCCTGCGTAGGGTACTATTCCTGCACAGGGGGCACACATAGCAGGACCTTGGAACTCAGGACAAGGATCTGTTCCTTCCTCCGGAATTCTGTTCTGGGGTAATTCTTTCCACAGTCAATGGAACCCTGGACAGACTACTATGCCTCTCCCATCAGGACCGACATGGGGTAATCCTTACCAATGTCCTTCGAACATGATGCAGGCCCAACACTCTATGTCCCTTATGGAAAATTAGTCGACGATGTCTCCACAGATGAAAAATCCTTACGCTGGTCATAGTCATGGTTTCTACCAGAATCCGAGCTAGCAGCCAAACTTTTCCTGGCAACCTGGTGCAAATCAAACTCCAGGACCCTTTTTCCTAGGTTATCAACAGTAACCCAAACTACCATTCCTGGCGACGTTACACTTTCCAGATTTGACAAGGTTGTTAAATGATCCTATTTGTCATGATCCACATTGGCCTCCTATGCCGACGAAGTTGCCTTCAAACATTCCAAAGTTCGAGGCCAAGCTTAATGAATATCCAGGTGATCATGTGACTACCTTTCATCTTTGGTGTTCATCTAACTCATTGAAAGATGACTCTGTATAGTTGCAATTGTTTCAACATACTCTTATCGGGAGTGCCATGAAATGGTACATCAAGCACGATCACTCAAGATACTCTTCTTTTGCAAACTGGTGATGGCCTTCCTTAACCATTTCCAGTTACTTGTGAGATATGATGCTGGCACAGAGCTGCTCGCCAATTTTGAATAGACAACAATGGACCATATCTCTGATCATATCCGAGAATGGAGACGCTGGAAGAGTCTAATCAAAGTACCAGTCTCACCAACATTCCTGCTTGAGTGGTTCCTTAAGTCTTTGGTCCCATAGTTATCCAAAGACGTCGCAACATCTGGAGTTTTCTCTGAAGAAGATGCCATCATGAGGGCCCAACAATTTGAGCTCATCTATTCTCAGTCTAGTTTATTATACAACATTTTGCTAGATGCGCCACGTTCGATACTAGATAAAACTAGATAGAGAGCTGGACCACATGCCGATGGTATTGTTGGTTCAGCACAAACTAAGCCCACTAAGCAATTGACAAAACAATTGCAACAGTTATCCATACAACACATAGAGGCCAACCAAACTACTGTTTTGGCTGCTGCCCCTACCCAAACATTGGAAGCACACACTATGTAGTCGACTAACCCAAAGGCCACCCAGCAGCCTGAAGGGAAGAAAAAACAATGAAAGAAGGGTAAGGGGGATAAAAAACCCACTGGTAATGCTGGCGGGGACAACACAGAAAAATGGAAGGCAAGGTATCCATGCAACTTGTGCGCGGAAGACCACCCAACCCATATTTGCCCTCTACTTGCAGAGGCCCAAAATCTCATCACACAACAACAACAACCAATGTTGACTAATCCCTTTCAACATGGGAAAAATCTTACTCAAGCCTCTACAAGCACAGAAGGGGGCAGCCAAGAAACCTGTTCGCCTCCAAACAATCCCTCATCTGCGAACGTATATATGGTTAGGGGTGATGCTTTCATAACAACTAGAGCACATGACTATAGTAAACCAAGTGCTTCTGAGAAGGGTAAAGAAGTTGATCTCCCATATCTTCCTCTACAGATTGAGAAGACATTGGGAGAAACAATGACATGCATTCCAAAGGGTGCATTAAAAAAATCTTCTCACAACCCAAACACAAGGGCCACCCAGAATTACTCTGTGGTGGAGGATTTATCACAAACCCCTTGTGCGATGTCTACTTTGGAGGTCCTCCAAAGCTTCCCTGCTCAGAGGAAAGCCTTGTTAACCGCTTTGGGATCTACTGAGACTTGTAATCCAGGCACCATCGTGTTAGATACAACTAACTTAAAACATCATCTGCCTTACCACGTAGAATTTCAGATAGTAGTGGCTCATCCCACGAAAAATTTTACTCACAATATCTTTCGCATGGTGGTCAATGAGGGTGCCTCGACATGCGTTATGTCTTTAGCATGTTGGAAGGCCATCGGCCAACTCGTTTTGTCTCCATCACCTACTCTCCTCACTGCTTTTGACGGTTGTTCATTCCTACCACATGGCATCATTCCTTCTTTCCCTATGTAGTTAGGAGGGAAAACCGTGTGTGTCTAAGTAGAGGTATTTGATGCTCCCCTCGACTATAATCTCTTATTAGGATGGAGTTGGACTTATTCTATGCAAGCTATGTTTGCTATAGTTTTTCGAGTCTTGTTGTTTCCACACGAGTGTCGGATAGTGACCATCGATCAACTGTCTTTCTCTAGAACTGACCCAGCTTTGGGGGCATCCACAGTCCTGATGATTGATACTCCTCAACCAGGTGTTGTCAACGTAGGATTTTCTTTGTACCCATCCTTGATGGGTAATTTCGATTTCCCACCTCCTTACGACGATATCAAATTTATATCTAATCACCATAAGGTTGAAATTTTTCAAGTTTCGTCATTCTGCATGACTTACTTTGAGGATCCTTGGATTCTTCCTTCCCCATCAACCACGATGGATGAGACGGGGCACTCAGGCATATCCATGCCCTTGTCTACCATTGAGGTAGCATACTCTTTCATGCAACAAGCTTCAGCTAACCCTGATCCGACTCCTACACAAGAGTTAGATCCACTTCTAGAGCCTATTTGGGCTCAAGGTTCTCTCGCTAACGTTGATTCATTAGACTTAGTCTTGCCTTCTGACAAAGAAGTAATCGAAGCAATGACTAGTCTAGACAAACCTTGGGAAGATCTTCATCATAGATCATATTTTCTCCTAGAGTTAAGCCGAATTGAAGCAGGAGAATTCACCATTAACATGACGGGAGATCGGCCATGTCCTATTAATCTCTTAGCTATGCAGGAAATTTATGCTGAGGGAAATATGGAAACTATCATTGAAACTATACCCATCAACATCTCCCAAACCCCTGGCATCATAGACAATGTTTTTGTCGGAGCATATAGCTCCCCTGAGGAAATGCCAGGCATCAACCCACAAAGAGTCTATCATGAGCTAACTTTGTTGCTTTTCAAGCTCACTTTGAGATCCGAAAGCAACATCCGGTGCGACTGCATTTATGATTTTCAATCTCGTCCAGATTAACTGAGAAAAGTAACCATTATGGAGTCTTCTTTAAGCCCTTTTCAGACTCCTTAAAGATGAAAAGATTGTCGAGTGACCTTGTTTCT
This sequence comes from Picea glauca, assembly GCA_000966675.3. NCBI lineage: Eukaryota > Viridiplantae > Streptophyta > Pinopsida > Pinales > Pinaceae > Picea > Picea glauca. Next base: position 164,576 of record JZKD02S1732872.1, read on the forward strand.
TCACACTCGTTAAATTGGTCCAGAAGAACGTTCCTTAAACGGGTCTTATTTCAAGCCCTTTTCAGACCCTTTAAACATGAAAAGATTGCCGAGTGATCTTGTGGCCTTTCACACTCGTTAAACTGAAATTTGAAGTCACGTCTGTCCAGCGGTAGTTTACCCCTTTTTCGGTCCGGACAGTCAACTGTACGAACAAAGGTATACTCTATCGAATTCCCATTCTTTAGAAGAGTACTCTCAGGTATAATTTTATTCCTTTTTCGGGCCTGAGGGACTAGATTTATGAAAAAGAAACCCCCACGGAGTCCATAGTTAAGCTCTTTTCAGACTCCCTAAAATTGAAAAGATCATCTAGTGACCTTATTATTTCACACTCATTAAATTGGTCTAGAAGAATATTCCTAACGAAGTCCATAGTTAATCTTTTTTCAGACTCCTTAAAAGTGAAAAAATAGTTGAGTGATCTTGTCCTTGTCACACTCGTTAAAATGGTTTTTAATTGACGTCTAATCGGTGCTACTTTGTCCCTTTTTTGAACCGACTAGACTATTGTCGAAAAAGGTACCCCAACGGAGTCTCCTTTTATGCTTTCTCAGACTCTCTAAATATGAAAAACCACCAATCTTACCTTTTCTAGGCTTGTTAAACTTACATCGAAGGACGTTACCATTGTGTGTTCTATCAACCACATTTGCATACCTTATCCACCAGCCTTGTGACAGTTTTCTTCTGTGTCTTAACACCTTTGGCCATCGAAGGATTTTTCCTGAGTATCATTTTACCAAAACATCAGTCTTGTCCTTGTGCCTTGAGCTTGTATGTTTGCAGTACTTGTTCCTCCATTGTAACATAATACTCCTTTATTCTTTTTCCAAAATTATCGAAAAGAAAAAAAAAATCAAATATACCCCAAAAAGAGGATGGGAAAAGTATTTCCTTTATTGGAAGCATAATGAGTCACCCTTGGATAAATCACATCTTTCCATTTGATCATTAGACTATGGGATGTAGTACGACCTTAGGAAGCTTTTCTCGCTATATAGAGTTGTGTCCTCCACCGTTTAGTTATTCTTCTAAACATATGGAGATTTTGCATTGCCTCCTACTTCGTAGACTTATGATTAACATATATGCTCCCTGAGTCTCATCACTTGTCGTGCTATTGTCCAAGGGAAGTTTTTCACTAAGCCTAAGTCGGACCCTCTTCAATATGTCTCTTGTCCGCATACCTGGCCATCCTGAATGTCCAATCAAGTCCTTGTTCAAAATCACTGAAGCCTTCAATCCGATCATCAATATTATCAAGTCCATGACCGACGAGCCATCAAAGACCTCTGAGTAGTGCAGTTGTACACTCATATTACACTCCTACCCAAGTTTTGGAAGATTTTGAAGTTGTTTCTCGAGCTCTGAAGTCTAGCCATCAAGCCGATTCAGCTTCTAGAAGATGGATACTCTATATGTATATCTTTCTGATTTCGAGATGTAGCTCCGCTATGTCTTATTCACGGCTACTCTTTATAGTTATTTGACATGGATATACAATGTATTTGATTGGTAGAAATGGTTCTATTTTATCCCGAGCATGGGTATCCCTGTCTTGGTGAGACATTTTTTATTTTGCAGATGACACCTCATGGTTCCTGATCCTTGGGCTCAATCGTTTTGCACATCAGTAAAGATTGGTATTGTATTTCAGCCATCAGATGATCTTCTGATCTCACACATTAGGGGGCATTAGTTATAACCCTAAATTTCACCACACATGCTTACCTAACATCAGGCCAACTCATATCCCTTCTTTTCCAAAAATCTATTGAACAACTCTTTGAAAATCCTCTTGTGTCAAGGCCCACGTGCCCTAACCCATTACTGCACATGTGTACACACTGGCTGACTCACAACAGCCCGTGTGTACCTAACAAAGCATGAAAAAATGAAATTTGTTGATGGGACAAAAAGCTATGGGTCAGTTAACTGAAACTCTCGGCCATGCATGGCCAAGGGTTCATCCAAAACCCTAGATCCTTCTAGCCTATAAAAAAAGGGGTAGGGGTACCATTTGGAGAAGGAAAAAATATAGTGAAGAAACTCTGCCCATTTACGTAATCCATTGTCCCAACCCTTTAGCCTTTCCTCATGCCAAAGGAGATTTAGCACAAAGAAGTTGAAGGACAGAAGAAGAAGAGCCCAGGATCAGGTTCAAGGAGCGGTGGCCGATCTTAGATTTTGTAAGTTGATTCATTTTCAATAATAAAAAGAATAATTTTCTCGTCCCAATGCATGAATTGTATATGATTTGATTTATTTATGCTTGATTTCTAACCCTTGAGTATAGAAGTAGCATGCATGCATAGTTTTTGTTTGTCTTGAGTGCAGGTCATCTATGGAAGGAGTAGCGCAAGCAAGTAGTCAATAACAACGAAGGATCTACATCGAACATCGGTAATAAGGTAGGTGGTCCTTTTCCTTGCATTTACTGTGAAAAAGGGGTTTAAATCTTGGGTTGTAGGTAAAACGTAGTTTCTATTCGGTCAAAATCTGCATGCAAGTTTGACCCTAGTTTGCTAGTCTGTAGGGTGTTTTTCCCAAAAACAAGAGAATCTGACAGAAGAAGAGGATAAAGTTCAGCAAGTATCTCTAAAGACACTTATCAAATGAGTATAGAAGAATCATCCTTCAGATCCGATTATTGGAAACAAAGATGTAGGAGTTGAGACTAGAAGAAAAATCCGTTCACCAGAACAAACACACCTAGCACTCTTATCTACAATTGAACCAAACTCTTTTGAAGAAGCCAACAAGGATGAATTTTGGAATAAGGCCATGGATGAAGAATTGGATCAAATAGAGAAAAATGAAACTTGGGAATTGGTTCCAAGACCAAAGTTTAAGAATGTGATTGACACAAAATGGGTTTTCAGGAATAAATTGAATGAAGATGGACAAGTTACAAGGAACAAAGCTAGATTGGTATGTAAAGGATATGCACAGATTTAAGGAATTGACTTTGAAGAGACATTTTCCCTAGTTGCTAGAATGGAAGCAATCTATTTGATTTTAGCTTATGCATGCTCCAAAAATGTTAAAGTATATCAGATGGACGTAAAATCAACTTTTCTGAATGGGGAACTTGAAGAAGAAGTCTACATTGAAAAACCAGAAGGATTTCAGTTGTCATAGAACACAGACTATGTGTGTAAATTAAATAAGGCCTTGTATACTCTAAAACAGGCTCCTAGAGCATGGTACTCTAGACTGGATAAGTATTTGCAGCAGGCAAAATTCAGAAAAGGAAGTGCAGACAACAACCTCTACATCAAGGTAAGTCAAGGTATATTTTATTAATTGAAGTTTATGTTGATGATATTATTTTTGGTAGTGATGATGACAGGTTAAGCCAAAAATTTACAAAAGACATCCATAATGAATTTGAAATGTCATTACTTGGAGAACTATCCTTCTTTTTGGGACTTCGGATATGCCAAAGCAACCAAGGAATTTTTATTTCTCAAACCAAGTATGTCAGAGAAATGCTAAAGAGGTTCGGAATGGAAGATTGCAAACTAGTTATCACTCCCATGCAAATCAATTGTAAGTTGAGCAAAGATGATGATTCGAAGTCTACAGATCAGAAGCAATACAGGTCAATGATTGACAACCTACTATATGTGACAACATCCAGACCATATGTAATGTAGGCAGTTGGACATATGGTACGATTTCAAGTAGCACCAAAGGAATCACATGTATTAGCAGTAAAGAGGATCTTCAGATATCTCAAAGGAACATAAGAGTTTGGATTATAGTATCCAAAAGGAAAATATCTATCAATTATTGCCTACACAGATGCAGATTGGGTAGGTTGTATTGATGACCGACAAAGCACCAGTGGAACAACGTTCTACTTAGGTGAGTGTTTGGTATCATGGATAATCAAGAAACAATCATCAATATCTCTATCTACAGCTGAGGCAAAGTATATTGTAGAAGCAACATGTTGTACACAAGTTATTTGGATGAAACAGACTTTGACAGATATACAGGTTGAGTATGATGAGAACATTCCAATATATTGTTATAATACAAGTTCCATTAGTATCTCAAAAAACCCGGTGATGCACTCCAAGTCGAAGCACATTCCAATAAAGTATCACTTTCTATGGGAACAAGTTGCAGAAAAGAACATCAAAGTTGAGTATGTGGGCACAAAATAACAAGTGGCAGACATCTTTACAAAACCACTTCCATGAGAAGCCTTTGAATATCTTCACCAAAGACTTGGATTTATTTCTACTCCAAAATGAATGATTTTTTAATGTTTATCTTATATGTCTTAGATGTACACGAGGAAGCAACATAAGAGGGAAATTCAGTCAGAGGGAGAAACCCTGGATGGAAAGATACATTTTCCATTGATGACAAACAGGTAGATATTTATTAGATGCAGAAGACATAGTCTTATTTATCAGATGCAGAGGACAAAGGCATGGTTCTAGGGGGAGAATGAGTGATATTTTTTCAGTATTGCATCAGAGTGTTTCCATCAATGCCAAAGGGGGAGATTGTTGATTAAGGTTGGTTGTCATTGATGTCAACCCTTGAAGAAAGCCCCGTAGCACAAAGTTTTGGGTAATGGACCCAAGATTGTTTGATTTAAATATGACTCATTATTGTTGGTTTGTGGTCCGCTTATGGTGAAATCCCTCATGGGAAGATGCTTTGCAGAGTAAGAGAACCCATGCTTAATTGTGGAATAATGAGATGAAGGATAGTGAGTTTGTTAGGGAAACTATGAATATGTTTTTAAGGAAGTGACCCAGAAGATGTTTTAAAGGAAGCTACTTGGAGAGTATAAATAAGAGGCAATGCTCTCTCATTTTAATCACATTTGAGAATATTGAATATATATAGGTGTCTGACGTAACCAAGGATATATAAGACAAATTTCTGAGGGAAGGTGAAGAAAAGAAGGCCGAAATGTAAGGAAGGATAAATTCTTTTGATGGTGGTTTCTAAGGTATGATATTTATAGGTCATCTCACCATTTTCTCTATAACTTTTTTTCTATAATCATTAAGACCATGAAATTTCTATTAAATTAAGAAAACATACCCAACTATCTGTGGTAAAACATTCATCTTGTGGGTCATTGTATTTTTGGAGTTACACTATGTGGAAAATAGGATTTGTGACTAGTCCTGAAACTAGTCAAAAATAGGTGTTTCGGGTAAAAATGTCATAACTTCTTTATAATAGATCCAAATTCAGAGACACCAAATGTTTTGGTTAATGTACAGTATTTATTATGTTTTGTAATAGTTTTAGATCAATTCAAATAATATTATTTTGGGGCACACTCTACAAGGTCTCTCTCTAGAATAAGATAGAATTCAGCAAGGTATGCCATTTTTCCTATAACTCCTTTTCTGAGAGGTTCCAAGTAGTGACACATGGAGGAGTTTCATAAAACACACTGAAGAACATTTTGTATCAGTTTCATATCTTTATACATTACATGTTCAAAGTTATGATTACTTCAAGTTAGGGTTGTTGACTAATCCAAAACTAGGCATGTGAGACTAAATAAAAGTTTGATTAAAATGATAGTGTCTTGTTGTTAAAGTTAAGTAAGGTTTGTAGGAATGTGATCATATAAACCAGGTCTATTACATAGCTACAAATCAGATTTGGATGATGAAAATGATGAGGGATTTTGGTTGAGGTACATGTTGAGTACATGGTTGAGACAAGTAGTTGATGAGTTGGCACATACATGAGATCTATAGTTGATGATGTTGGTACATATTGATGAGGCATAGTTGATGAGTAGTTGACACATGATTGGTACATACTTGGTACATGGTTGGATGCACTTGTTTATGGTACAGGTTGATGCACTTGTTTATGGTACAGGTTGATTACAGGTTGAGGTACAAGTTGATGCATGGTTGATGCATGGTTCAGATTTATTGGTACAGGTTTACAACAATATATCTCACACTGATAGTGTGACAGTGGGTCCATCATTCTACTTTTACTTTAGGGTGGTAGGACGAGGAAAGGAAAAGTGGTTGTAGCCACCAATCATTTGTAGCTGGAGAACATAGGGGGTTGTAGCCTCCTTCTAGTTGTAGCCAGAGAACTGGGGAGTTGGAGCTTCCCTCAAGTTGTAGCCTGAGAAACTAGGGGGTTGGAGCCTCCTTCTAGTTGTAGCTGGAAAACAAGGGAAGTTGGTGCTTCCAATGAATGTAATTCTTCAAGACATATAAGAAAAAGCATTCCATGGTTTTCTCCCAATTTGGGTTTCCACGTAAAACACTGGTGTACTATGTATGTGTGTGATTGTTTATTTCTTACTGCTCATTATTGGATAATAATTCTACGTTGATATAACATATGAAGAAAAAGGATTATAATTATGCTATTATTGATTCAACCCCCCCCTCTTAGTAATCCAACACATCTTTCATTACTTTATTAATGTTACCCCAGTGTTTATGGCACTTGGCCCATTGCTTTTGGATTTCTCGGTGTGGGTCCTGGGTCATCTTTGCCCAGTATTCCACATATTTCTTAATGTGGTCAAGACTACTTTTTCTAACCAGCTGAATGCCATGATTTTCCTTTTCATAACCCTGCTGAATCGCCTCAATATATTCGATTCTCTCTACCACTTATTGTGCCTTTTCATGCAACCTTTCCATCTCTTTGCATGTCGCAAGTGCCATGAGAGTATCCTCTTGGAACTCGACTATGTTCTCGGTTAAGAGGTGACTTTCCTTCTTGAACTCATTATAAACTCCGTTGAATTCTTCCTTCAAATACATGGTGGTATATGTAGCTCCTTTATAGTATTTGAAAAGATGGTACAAGTGTTCAAGTTCCTCCCAGGTGTTAGCTAGTTCCTTTTCATCTGTCGTGGCTCTATCCTGAGCGACATCTGAGAGGGATTTTTCTACCCCGATCAATTTAGATGTGCAAGCATATGCAGTGCTGATTAAGTTATATTTTGTGGTAATAACAATGGATTGATCCAAAGTGACCCTTCACCTATTCACGGTCCTTTGAACGAAAACCTTTCTATTTTGATCATAGGAGATCACATAGATGGCTGCTACTTCGTCTACTGGTTCTGGACTTTGTTGATCTCCCCATGAGAGGTTGTTTCTCAAGATACCCGTGGTGTATATTTTCTCAAGAGTGGGTTCTCAAATTTCTTTACTCTATTTTGTGGATCAAGCCTCTACTTTTCATTCGTTTGGGACTTGAATATTGGGTGTAATGGAGGCATCGGGTATAGACTCATTGCTTACTTGTTCGTTGGCCGTAGAACTATCGATTTTATTTTGTGGAGTTTTTCCACAAGGTCTTACTTCTGCTTCCTATTTTTTAGACTCTCTCATGTTGAGGCCACCTTTAGACCCTATTTCCATTTGTAAGGCCTGCTTGTCTTGGATCTCGGGCTCAGGGGAAGTGGTTTTCTCGGAACCTTTTTCCTCTTGAACTAGCACCAGGTTGTTGAGAGTGGGTTCTGGACTCTCATAATCGCTGTAAATATGTATAAGAGTGCTCAAGGTATTGGCCACTTGTGTCTCTATCGAGACCTGACCTATCTCTGGATGAGTTGTTCCTTCTTCCGAAGGATCGATCAACAATGTTGCAGGTTCAGAGTTGCCTAAACCATGGGCGTTGTTGAGGAATGTGGACCCAGGATCATTTGAATCCATCGGGATACTTTGAACATTAGTTGAGACTACAGGTCCTATGAAAAGATACGGATCATGCCACATCCGTTTTATTAGCAACTCGGTTTGCTGAAGTAACAACATACCCCTTTATCGTGCAACTTGATCTTCCAGGAGATCCTTGATTTGTACTGAGGATTCCTAGTGAGTTCCCAGAGCTTCAATGTCTTCTTCAGGATCACTTATTTCTTCATCCAATTCATATGAAACTTCTCCTCCTGGGTGTCGGCTAATTTCTTAAACTACCTGCTCCAAAAATGTTGCCTGTTCCTCGTGGCTTATAGCTCTAAACCTAGTTACTCTAGGATCATCTTTCCTGGATGCCACCACATTATATTCTTGGGCATTCTAGGTAAATATTTCATCCTCAAACTAGTCATGGGAATAGGGCCAACAGGATGATACCTGAGACACGTGCTGTAGAACCAATCCCTTGAGATCGTGTTTGCGAAATCGACCATTTTGGATCCAAAATTCCAATTGACCTAGCCTGAGTTGTTTAGCATGTGTGGTATCTTTTACCATGTAGAATCCGATACGAAACCCATACGGTATGAAATCCTACTTCTTGTATTTTACTAAAGTTGCAATGTGTCCTTGCAGGATGGTTTGATAACAAATTTCCTCTAACACTAGTCGGTCAGGAATATAAATGGGTAATAAGTGGGGTGCCCCTATGGTGCCGAAAACCCTGATGTAGGTTTCTCGTTCATCTAAATACTAGTGGCCAATTTTGGTTATAAATGTCTTTGCTTCATCTGACAATCTAGGGCATTATTTCTTGAAGAGAAAGAAGTACGTGCATGTAATAAACTGATCGCAGATAACAGTATAGGATTTATTGTACCTATTTTCCCATAGCATGTTGAAGTATACATGGACCATGAGCTCCGAATATTTCCAATTTAGGTTCATCCTGGCGAAAGTGTTCCTGGCACAGATGATGTCCAATAGATACAAGGCCATGTAGAAGGCAGGGGTATCTCCCTCCTTTGGAACCTGAGCCTATTTTATGCAGGTGCTCAACTGCTTGGAGATGATGGCGACCCAATTGAAGCCTGTGCCTGAAATGGCAACTGTAAAAGCCAGAGACATCCAAGCCTCTAAAAATTGGGAGAAGTCTTTCTCCCCATGTAACCTGCAGAGTAGAGCCATGATATATATATGTATGGTTCCTTGAGATTGGCTGTTGGATACCAGCCAACAGTCTGGTTTGTGAATTGTTTGTCTTCTCTCCACCAAGATGAAATGATTTTACTAGTATCGTGCGACACATAGAAACTCAAGATGAAATTATCACTTAGCTTTAGCTCGAAATATTTGATATTATAGTAACTCTGAACCTATGATGGTATGAAGACTCTGACACATTCACCGTTATCATCATTTATCAAAAAAATTTGGGCATTAGTGTGGTCAATAATCCACATCAGGAGCTTGATGTAAGGAAATATTGGAGACCAACTTGCCACCATGTGAAGATAATCTTTGTGAATGTTGGGGATGACTTTGTCGTTGAATTTCCTTGTTTTAGGATCGCTATGCGGGTTATATTTGAGGGGTTCTTCTTTCTTGATTTTCCTAAAAACTTCTTCCCAGCGAGGAAATTCCATCTTGGCTCCAATAGTTTCCTCCGTATCTCTAAAAGATGGGGGCTGGACAAAGGGATCCGTGTGATTCTCTTAATGACAGATACTGGCTTGGGAGATAATTCTAATTGTCTCACAACTAATGGGGAGGAGCCTTCTCCTACTTCTGATTCTTGCATCTTAGGGGCTCTCGGGGATTTCCTGGTGGAAGGCTTATTCAGAGGCATTGTTCCTACAATTTAAAATTTTATTTGAGCATGCATATAGAGCATCATTAAAACCATTAGCAGATACATATCTGTAACACTTGCTATGATAATTGCTTAACACTCACTAAACTTTGGGCGTTTTCTTCCAGGTTGTTGGCTTCACTCTTCTGTTTGTTCTAAATTTCTTGCTACACAGAATGGGACCATGCATAATGAATTGAACAGGATATAACTAGAGAGGTACTACCAGTCATATCGATTAGTTAATATGAGTAATAAATGTAAATTCAAAGTAAATTACCCTCGAATTTATGCAAATAAACCTTAACTAGTTGACGACGAAGGCACATAAGAAAATGCATTGTATCGATGGGTTTAACGGATCCTTTTGACTCATGCATGAATTAGTAACTTATGTGTGATCTATGAATTAACTACCATCTTTAAATGTGGTGTATTTGACACATAAGGAGGTAAAACGTCTCATCACGTCATATCACTCTGGCATAGGGATCAGGGATCGACTATTTACTGCTTACCTCTGCATGGTGTTTATTATTACATGTTTTCCTGCCAAAACCGAATGGATCGGCCTTCGGTGAAATCCTTCTTGAGTTTGTTCATGGGAAAGAAATGATTTCATCGATCGACACTGATGAAGGTCGACACTTGGCTACTTTGATTTCCCAAACAATTTCCACCACCTTTCGCTGATGCCAAATTTTTCAAGTGAGTCGAGGAAACTTTGGGTCGTCGATTCATGCATATAGTTGACGAAGAAGATTGAGTGGTACCTAAAAAAGAAAATGTTCATAGATTTTTTAGGGTGTCTTGAGTGCTCAACAAATGGTGATTCACTGGGCAAATGCAAAATCTTTGATTCCTCTTTTCTTCCTGCACAAAATTTATTCACATCTACATATATTACAATATATTTATTTATTTATTTAATTTATTTATTAATATTATTCAATGAAAGTATTGTTTTAGGGCTTGGCCATTTACTAGGAGGGCGTCAAGTTCCCCCCTCATGTTTTTCAATCGATAGGTACCTACCCTGATTCTCTTGGCTACTTGGAAGGGTCCAAGCCATAGGCTTTGAAAATTAGAGTGTTTTCCCTTAGGTTCATTTTCTTTGTCCCACTTAAGCACTAAGTATCCTACCTCAAAGATATTTTCTTTATCCTTATTCTTATCAAACCATCGTTTCACTATCTGTTGGTGAGCTAGGAATTTTGACTCAGCCTTTTCTCTCTCTTCCTCCAACATGAGCAGAGTGTCGATTCTCTGTTGCATGGCCAACGAGGGTTCTTCATGGGAGTCTTGGGCCAATTGAAGAGATGGCAGATAGAGACCGTTTGGGAGGATAGATTCTTTCTCATAGACTAAGAAGTATGGGGAATTTCCTATGGCTTCTTTGGGTGTGACCTTATCGGCCCATAGGGCACTATGAAGTTGATTATGCCAATTTCTTTGGTTATTTGTAACTGTATTTTTTAGTATCCTTACCAAGATTTCATTAGTCAATTTCGCCACACCATTTCCCCATGGGTAGTAATTTGCAGAGTACTTGATTGTAATTCCTTTATTCAGAGAAAACTCAGTCAGTAGGGTAGAAGAAAAGTAGGCTTCATTATCAAAGTCTGGAATAGAGGGGATGCCAAACTTTGTGATCAATTTTTGTTCTATAAATTGGATTACTACCTTCTCATTTACATGAGTCAGAGGAATGGCCTCTACTCATCTAGTTAAATAGTCGGTAGAAGTAAGAATATACTTGTGGAGTTTTGAAGAACTAGGAGTAATTTATCCCATGATATCCAACCCCCACTGCTCAAAAGGCTTGGAGACAGTCACGTGATGAAGTGAGATTGTTACCCTTTTCTCCTTTCTGGCACTTAATTGACAAGTCTTATAGTTCCTAGCGTGAGTGTGAGAATATTTAAACAAGGTGAGCCAGTAATAGCCAGCTCTCAGAATCTTATGGTCGGTAGTGTTTCCTGCAAAGTGTCCTCCAGCAGGACCATCATGGAGTTCCATTAGCACCTTGTCAGCGTCTTCTCTTTTGAGACCTCTCAATAATACCCAATCATAGTTGATCCGAAAGAGTACCAAATTTATAAGATGATATTGTGCAGATTTCAATCTTAGGGCTCTCCTTTCTTTAGGGTTGAGGTTCTCAGGACAAGCCTTGTGATGCAAAAGATAAGTCAAATCCTTGTACCAGGAGTCTTGTCTTGGGGAGATGTATGATACTTCATATCACCATAGTGCCATTTCGTTTTCCCACCCGAAATCTTCATTTGCTTGATCCTGGGCTTCAACTGCGAGCTTACACAGACCTTGTCCTTTTACTAGATTGGCAGGTTTTATATCTAGATCAAATTCCTGGACTACTATCATCCAATACCCCCTTATTTCCCCCATTTCATGTTGGGTAAACAGGGATTGGACCGCAGGGTGTGACACAATCACCTTGGTGTGATTTTTGAGAATGTAGGACCTGGAATGCTTTACTACCTTGTAGACTGTGTAGGCCTATTTATCTATGGTAGGATAATTGAGCTCGATGCCTTGAATATTAGTACTTATAAAGGACATTGGGGTTTCGTTGTTGTCATCATCTCTCTGGGTCAAAACCACTACTAGCAATTGTTTAGAAGCGAAAGTATAAAGGGAAAAGTATCTATTAAAATCGGGACTTCGTAACACCGGAGCACATGATATGGCAGCTTTGATATTGTTGAAAGTGAATTTTTTCTCATCATCCCACTTGAAATATACATCCTTGTGAATCATCTTTTGCAAGCATTTGATAATTTCGTCGAAATCAGGGGTGAATTTCCTCACAAAGTTGATTTGCCCGAAAAAGGACTGCATGGATTTCTTATTATGTGGTAGCGGGAGTTGAGATATGATCTTAATTTGTTCTTGGTCTATGTGGATACCTTTTTGAGATATAATATGACCGAACAACTTACCTTCCTCGACACCAAAGATGGTTTTCTTAGGATTTAGCGATATATCATATTTTCGGCACCTTTCGAAAATATGAGTTAAGTGTTGGATGTGTTCTTCCCTATTCTTCAAATACACTGTTACATCATCTAAATATACTACCATGAACCTATTGATAAGCCCCTGAAAAGTCACGTCCATTTCCCTTTGGAAGGTTGCTTCTGCATTGATTAACCCAAAAGGCATGCATTTATAAGAAAAGGTCCCCCATTTGGTTCAAAAGGTGGTTTTTAAACGATCTTCCTTTAAAACTAACACTTGGTTGTAGCCTGAGAAACCGTCTAGTAAGGAAAAAATATCTGATCCTGACACGGTCTGCAGGAGTTTCTCCATCGACGAGACCAAATAATTGTCCTTTTCTGAATCTCTGTTGAGGTTCTGAAAATCTATGCAAAGTCGGATTTCTCCTTATTTTTTTGTTACCAGGACAAGATTTGCCACCCCGGCAGAATGCCTAACCTGGAAAATTATATTCATGTCTAGAATCTTCCTCAATTCCTGATACATGAGGGGTTCTAGGGATGGGTGATATTTTCAAAGCTTTTGATGGAAATATTTCATTTCAGGTTTCAACAAGATGGTGTGTTGAATAATATGGGTGTCATACGTTTTCAAATTCTTATAGGACCATGCAAAGACATCCTGGTATTGTCTGAATAATTTGAGGTAGGATTTCCTCTCTTCCTTAGACATAGTTTTTCCAAGATTAACATTCTTCAGGTTCTCTGGAGTCCCAAGATTCACAGTTTCATGGAGGGGGAAAGAGCTACCAATATTCAATTTTTTGTGTCCTCTAAAACAATCCTTTAGATCAAACAAACTCTCTAGATTAGCTATCCCCTTTAGGATTGTGTGAGCCTTCAAATTTCAAACATCTTGTCCTATTTTGGCATTAGTTTTAGTTGTTTTCTCTTGGAATTCTTCATCATCTATGGCTAGGTGTTTGAAATTGTCTTGGTTGGTCAAGAAGTTTATGATTTTCTCGTCACCTTCAAAGACTTTCCTATTGGAAATATTGTTCGATACTGATGGTTTGTAGAGAAGCTCCACAGTGAATTGGAAGGATTCATAATATTCTAAAGGTGACAATCGGGAAGCGGTTGTGGCCAAGGAGTCGGTAAGAATGCTATTGTCTCTTGGGAGTGTAGTAATATTGAAAGCGTCAAAGTGGTCTATTAGCCTATGCACCTCCTGCTGGTAGTTCTTAAGATGAGGTGAATTACAATGAATAGTATTCCTTACTTGTGTAACAATGATCTCAAAATCTCCGAAAACCTTCAATTCCTTGACACCCAGATCTATGGCTTTCTTTAATCCTTACAGTAGAGCTTCATACTCGACAGTGTTGTTGGTACATTCGAATTCTAGCCTACAGGATAGGAAATAACATCATCCTTTAGGATTGATAAGGATACACCCTACTCCTGACCCTTCTAGTGATTTAGATCCATCAAAGAAGAGGGTCCAAATATATGGAAGTTAATCACCCTTTCTTCATTCTACATCGATTTCTTGCTTACCGATATCTCGTCCCGTAAGCTCAATCGCAAGATTTTAGCAAAAGAGAGCATTCTCTATTGGCATCGATGGTTCCTCTTGAAGGATTATTTCGTATTTTTGGGTAAGAGGAACAACGAACATTAGAGGATAAAATTCCCCGAAGTGGGAATCATAGGAGTAATTGCCCAATACCAGGAAATCGATAGACATGGGTTCGTTCAGGGTTTCTAGGTCAGTGATCGTATGCTTCAGATATCTTTCTTTGTCGATTTTGATCATGCTCTTATATCCCTTTAGTGGTAACCAAAGGTGTGCCCATTCCATACTAAAATACCCATTCAGCTTCTCAGACTAGTCACAACTCAACAGTAGTCCATATGCCTCTGGGATATCTACTACAATGAAGTAAATTATTTGCATGAAATTAGGATGTGTCGCTATCCTGATCATTACATATTTGAGTTCTCCCATAAATTTGACTTGGGTTCTATCCAGTTGTATGACATGATTATCTCTTTTGAGAGGGACAACACCCAGTTTATTACAAACGTCCAAGGGAATTACATTATAGGACACCCCAGAATATACCAAGCAATTGTGAAGATTCATGTTAAAAACTTCGAACGTTAAAAGGAAAGGTGGTACAAAAGGCTTCTCCTTCCTACCTTTTGAGTAGGTATTTATGGTTGGATTTCTTGCCAAATCTATCGAGGATAGATCCTTCTTCTGGCCATTGACTATAGTCAAGTCTTCTACCGAGCTCAGAGCTTGCAACATAAAATATTTCTACTGAGGAATCTTACATATATCCATTACCGATATATTAGCCTTCAGATTTTTCAAATATTTGACTACATTGTAATCCAAATTGGGAAATTCCTTGATATGGATTCTTATAGGCTTTTCTCCAGGAGAGAAAGGTATTTTCGGGTGATCGAGAGTCAACTTACCTTGCGGGGCCCAGGTCACGTCGACATTTTTTGAGCCGAGGTGACCTTTACTATGTGTCTGCACTTTCAAAACTTTCGTGGGTTGTTCTTGATGCAGATCACCTATCCCTCCTCAGGGCTGCACGACCTCCCGGTCATGATCTTTGAATTCCGGAGACAGAGTGACTCTCCTGGTTTTGAAATGGAACCTCTAACACTTAGTCCATAGACTCTTGTCTATATTTTACCTGCACATGCTGGTTTTAGGCATGACCCCCACTCCTCGTGACCGCAAGAATGAACACCAGCTTATCCTAAAAGGCACGTCGCATTTCACGTCCCCAGGTTTTTCCAATGTAACGAGTCCCTAGTTCCTCTGGTCCTGAAGCCCCGATAAGCGCTAGAAGAGGCTAGCTCCCCCCTTTCCTTGGCTCACATGACCATAGGCATGTGACCACCAACTTTACCACATAGCGCTTCAGGATTCTCCAAGTTACGAGGGACAAAACCACGAAGACCGAGATCTACAGAATAGATCTCCCTTCCATCAATGACGATGATCAATTCGGTGTTTCACATTTCATGACTTCACCCCTCACGAGGTCTGTTCATTCCTCCAAGTCACGAAATCTGAAACACTTCCCTATTGTGGATAGATGGATCCCAACCTCCAATATCTGATGGCCTGAATCCTTTCAGGATTTCATAGTTCAAGAGTCTCGACTTTTACCCTTTGTATCCCTGATCGCCGAAATCCAAAATACCCCCACTTCATCTATCAATGGTTCTAAACCTTCGAATATCCGAGGGCCTGGATCCTTTTGGGGTTTCACGGGTCAAGAGTCTCTACTCTCACCCCTTGTAATCCCAGTAGCCTAAACAAAATACACCTCCACGCTGCAGATCGATGGCTCCCAAACTATGAAGATCCAAGGGTTTGGATTCTTTTGGGGTTTTGGGGGCCAAGAGTCTCGTCTCTTTTCCTTTGCGTTCCCGGTAGCTGAAAAAATAAAATGGGATCAACAACCTATATCTATTAGGGTCTGATGGATACTATTCCCCCTAAGGATCGAGCGTTGAAAGGTCTCCCCACTAACCAACTTGCAACTCCTCTCGATCCAATAATTCATGGGATTTCACGTCCCTCCCTAAAATCTCTCCATCATCCGTTCAGGTCCTCGTGGGTCTTTCCTCCTGGGCATACGCAATGTTGAAATTTTTGTTTCTAACTCACCTCAAATGACCAATGACCCTTCATCGCAATATGATGGTTAACAGTGCTCCCCCTCCTAATATTTTTAATCTTTCAGACTTAGAAGAATTTTCTAGGTCCCCGAAGGTTCTGGCCTTCGCTTCTCCTGGGAAATGGATTCCTGGATCTCGAAAACACTTTCCCAGAGTGGTATTCCTCTTGAGCTTCATTTGGCGCAGACTTCGATTTCCTATGCACTCCTTGCATCTAAGGAATCTCGATAACTCATATCCAAGGGATTTATCATAGAGAAATTCCCCCCCACCAATCCCCTTGCGTTCCCTTCTGGCTCGATGCACACCTTGTAGATCTTTAAATGAAGAGAAATAATTGAAATTGAAAAAATAACATTCACAGTTTCCTACTCTCCCACAGAGATCCATTCACTTTCTAATAAGAACAAAAATATAAGGAAATTGCAAACACCGATCATACAACATGTATTTGGTTCAATTTTCCTTCTCTTATATTCACGAGTGTCAAAATGGCTACAAAATACATTCAAATTACAGTAACTCAAAAATTGAGATCTTCTGCTAACTCACAGTTCTCTCTTACAACTAATTTCTCTCTATATTGCAGCTAACCCCATCTGGGTGTACAAACTTCTACTTAACTCAAAAATATTTCTAGGGTTTCCCCTGGCTACTTGCCTACTCTAAAATTCATCCTATGCTATCTTAGTCCAGTCGCACTCCAGAGCTGTAGTGGAAACTCCTGCTCTGCTTGTGATTTTCAAAATGTGCCTCAAAGGGTAAAATTCGGCACTAGTTCAAGCATGCCTCCAAAGGTAAATTCCAATGTTGAGTTAAGCCATATTTCAAAATTGGCTGTAGCTACTAATGTTGAAGTTCTAGAAGAACTCCCATGTGCTGAGTGGTCCTGCCTCTGTGTGCTTGCCAATGATGCTCTTGCATCATACTCCCCTTGAAAAAAAATCATGGACTCATGTCCATGATCTCCTCTACTGATTTTCCCTACTTCTAGACAGCAACTTCATTTTCCCAACTGACATATTTGATTGGGTGTCCCTTCCATTTTAATAGATACTCAAAATAGGTTTT
The DNA here is from genome assembly GCA_000966675.3 of Picea glauca. Taxonomy (NCBI): domain Eukaryota; kingdom Viridiplantae; phylum Streptophyta; class Pinopsida; order Pinales; family Pinaceae; genus Picea; species Picea glauca. The sequence goes on from JZKD02S1732872.1 coordinate 181,885, forward strand.
CCTTCTGGTCTTCTTGCCAATCCTTTGATCAACAATTTTCTCCATCTGTGGATTTTCTGCTACATGCATCTATTTCTCCTATTGAATATTTCCTTGATCTTCTGAACCTTCTGTGTCATCTTTCCTGTAAGGATACATGTCTAAAACATTGAATATGGGTGAAATTCCCACACCATCTGGAAGCTCAATATCATAGGCGTTTGCATCAAACTTCCTCAAGATATTATAGGGTCCTATCTTTTTCATATTCAACTTGTTGTATGTTCCCCTAGGAAACCTTTTCTTCCTGAGATGTGCTAAAACCTGATCTCCTACTTCAAATTGAAGTTCCCTACGATGTTTATCAGCTTTGTGCTTGTAATTCTGGTTAGAGCTCTCCAACTCTCCTTTGATCTGGCTATGGAGTTTCTCCATCTTCGGAGCAAAATCCTCTGCTCCAATGCTCCTGATCTCATCCTATTCCAAGTCTCTCAACTCAGATACTCCCCTTTGTTTCATTCCATATAGTATTTGGAATGGGCTCCTTCTAGTGCTCCCGTTTGCTGAATCATTGTATGAAAATTTTGCTTGTGGTAGAATTTGATCCCACTGGTTATGATGTTCAGTAACTAGACTCAATAAATTCCACAAAATTATATTTACCACTTCAATCCACCCATCTGTTTGAGAGTGATAAGCTGAGCTGAAGGAAAAATCCATCCACATATTCTTCCACATCTTCCTCCAAAAGTGACCAACATATTTTGTGTCTCTGTCTGAGAAAATGCTCTTGGGTAGGCCGTGAAGTCTCACAACTTCTTTGAAAAATATATTTTCAACATGCATTGCATCACTAGTCTTCTGGCATGGGATGAAATGTGCCATCTTTAAAATCCTATCCACCACCACAAATATGGAATTGAATCCTCTTCATGTTTTTGGAAATACCAACACAAAATCCATGCTTATTTCATCCCAACGCCTCTCTGGTATTGCCAATGGTTGATACAACCCAGTGTTCTATCTTTTCCCCTTTGCATGTTGGCAGATTCTACATCTGTTCACAAACTTTATCACCTTTGTTATCATACCTGGCCAATATTATGAGTTTCTCATCTATGCAAATTTTTTATCATGGTCAAAATGTCGACCCAATCCTCCACTGTGCTTTTCCTTCAGAAGATTATCCCTTATTGAGCATTTTGGTATGCACAATTGATTTCCTTTGAACAACAGTCCTTTCTGAATCATGTACTATGTCCACTAACTTCTATCTCTCAACACAGGATTAGCACATGCTTCGTATGCCTCCTTGAAATTTTCATCATCATGATACATGTCCTTAAGGTGTTCAAACCCCAAGGTCTTCACCTAGAATTCCTGCATGATCAAACATATCCTGCTTAATGCATCAACAACCTTGTTAGAATTCCAACAATATGTTTTATGACAAAAGTAAAAATTTTCATAAATTCAACCCATGTTGCATGCCTTTGATTCAGTTTTTCCTGTCTGGTTATGAATTTTAAAGTTTGGTTACCGCTATACAAGACAAACTCTTGCGGGACAAGGTAATGCCTCCATTTCTTCAATGCTTGAATTATGGCATAGAAATCCTTGTCATATGTGGAGTATTTCTTCTTAGTCTCATTTAGCTTCTCGCTGAAATAGGCAACAGGTCTGTTATCTTGACTCAAAACTGCTCCTATTGGAACTCCACTTGCATCACATCTTACATGAAATGTCTTCTCAAAATTCAGCAAGATCTGAATTGGTTGTTCTGTTATCTTCTCCTTTAGTATATTAAATATCCTTTCGGCCTCCTCTATCCATTTAAAGGACTTGTGCTTCTTCTTCACTATATCCATCATCGACGCACAAATTCCACTAAAGTCTCTAATGAACTTCCTATAGAAGCTCGCTAATCAATGGAAGCTCCTTACCTAGAACATGCTTCTTGGTGACAGCCATTCTTTGATCACTTTCACCTTCTCTGGATCCATCTTCATTTCATTTGAAGAGATCATGAAACCCAAATAAATGAGTTATGTCTTCATAAAATAGGACTTCTTCAAATTGATCAACATCTTCTCCTATTGTAGCCTTCTCATTACTAGCGTTAGGTGCCTCAAATGCTCCTCTTTAGTCCTGCTAAAGATCAATATATCGTCCAGATATACAACAAAAAACTTGCCAATGAAATCTTTTAGAATTTTATTCATCAACCTCTTAAAAGTAATTGAGGAATTTGTTAATACAAATGGCTTAACGAACCATTCATATAGACCTTTGTTTGTCTTAAAGGTTGTTTTCCATTCATCACCTTCTATCATCCTGATCTGGTGGTATCCACTTTTCAGATCTATCTTAGAAAATAAATTTTATCCACTTAAGCAATCCATTAAATAATCCATTCTTGGTAAAGGAAATATATACCTGATGGTGATCTTGTTGATGGCTCTCGAGTCTGTGCACATTCTCCATCCTCCATCCTTCTTTGGGCTCAACACAGTTGGTACTGTGCATGGGTTCAAAATTTCGCTGACCAAACCTTTTTCTAACAATTCTTGGACTTGGTTATTCACCTCCTCATTCTCTCGAGGTGTTAATCTATACGCTTCTTTGTTCGGTAGAATTTCTCTTGGTATCAATTCAATATGATGGCTGATACTCCTAATGGACAACAATGAGTTTGGCAGCTCATCCACCACTATATCAACAAAATTATCCAGCAGCTCCTGAACTTCTTCAGGAAAATCATCCATTGATGTACTCGTAAGGATGACTCTGGGCTTCCTCACCATAATGAACTACATCTCCTATTCCTCCTTGACTTATTTTAGGAGTTCCTTATCACTCATGAAAAGTATGCTTGTGCTAGCTTCCTCTTTTAATCTCTTCTCCTCCATTGGTAGCAACATATGCATCCTACCATTATTCTCTAATGTATATGTGTTTTTCCTCCCATCATGAATGACATTTCTGTCAAACTTCCATGGTATTCCCAACATAATATGGAATACGTCCGTGGGGATTACATCACACAGGATTTCATCTTTATAACCTCCTATCTTCATTTCAACCAGGCATTGTTTAGTAATCATTACTTGGTGTCCTTTTTGCAACCATGAGACCTTGTATGGTTTTGGATGTGCATTTGTCTTGAGCTCCAATTTCTCCATCATCTCTATGGATACTAGGTTTTTTTTGGTGTGTCGTTGTTCAGACCAAGGTCCTTCTCAAGTTACCAACAAAAGGCATTGTGTAGTCTAGAGGGATGGCATTTTCATCTCCTCTAAAGAGAAGAAGTTTCACCCGAAGCGCTGCTGAGACAGAGATATAGGGAAGGGTAGGTAGAAGACCACAAAATACCCATGGAGTGTTCAAAACCTACTTCAGTCCTTACACAGGCAATATTATCAAAACAAAAGCATCTAATTGCAAGAACCAAACCTACTGGTATTGCGAGCATCAGTTAACCATAGGAGCAGCAATTGTAACTCATAAACTATACAGGAAGACTGGAATGCATAAGAAACAATGTAAAGACACATCAGATTTGAGAAATTAACCCTTCTTTATATCATCATTAATGGATATTTCCCACATTATAGACTCAACATTATATAGAAGGTACAATCCAGACTCTTGGCTATGGCCCTCAGCCACAGAGTCCTGATTTCCCAGCCGGTAGTTTCATTTATTGCAGACTCAACTCTTCTTGATTTACCACAAAACCTTGGGAAATGCCCATGAACATGACTCTAATAGACACTGCTCAACCTAACAATATCATCTAGTGACGAAAATGAATGAGAGAACTCATCAAATTATTGAACCGACCCATACAACAACCACTCAAACAACAACAACAACATCAACAACAACAACAACCCTTTTACAATTATATCCTGTCCTATATATAGCTGGGTTATGTATTTTTGTTCTGTTGTGACTGTATGTTGTTTAGCTGGTGTTGCACTGGCTTCTGCAACTGTTTTCTGTTGTTCTTCCTTCCGACCTCCGATGGAGGTTGCATGACTAATCCTTGTGCAATTCTTTTCTCAAAAAAAAGTGCCCAACAGGCTCTGAACAGAGCCCTTGACTGGTCCTCGAGTCAAGTACTCGGTTCCTTCACTTCTTCAGGAGCAACTATTTCTTTCCATTATCTGGATTTTCCTCTTCTTTGAGCTCTTCTATTTGTGTTTTTTCTTCCTTCACTTCTTCAAATGAAGGGCCCAATTCTGGAACGAGCTCTAATGCTCTGTTCTTTACTCTGTGAAAGCTTTCAACTTTGTCCTACCATTTCCAGGCAAGGAGTTATGCTTAGGCTAGGAATTGTTGGGTCATATCTTTGCTGCACTCCTTTGGTTTGGCTACAACCAAGGTGTTCCATTTGAAGTCAGCTATTGCATTGACTTGGTGCATCTTCATATAGGCGGTTTGAATCATCGATCGAAACTCAGGCAACTCTTTCTTGGCTATGGACTGTGCTTCGTAGAGGGAATTTAGTTCATTATCATCCTACTGAATTTGGTCAAACTTTTGTTGCTACTCCATGGGGTCCATTATGACCGCAAATTCCTCATTGAGCACCTGGATCTTTGTGCACACTTCCTCCAAGACTTGATTTCATCCAGCAATGATACCCATCTAGTCACTGACTTCCTTAAAGATTCTGGTGCAGTCTGCATTTTGTTTGTGTAGTGTCACTCGGGCATTGTTACCTTGCAATATTATTCTCTACATTTGTACGTGCAACTGTCAAGGCTATTGTTCTACTTCTTGCTGGAATTTTTGTAACTTTTCTTATATCTGCTCTATGCATGTCACAAGCTATGTCCATGCCATGTGTATCAGATCAATTTATTGCTCTGGGTCTATTATCTTGCTGGCTTTTGGTAAGTCGACCGCAACCCTCCAGATCTTGGGCTAGGATGCTGTAAGTTTCTCCCAGACCTTTTCTAGTTTGTGCTGGGCTAGGATCCTGTCACATTTTTCCTCTATTCTACATGCTTGTTCAACTATCTGTTCTTTTTTGGTGAGCTAGGCTGAGCTCTCGACATCCTGGAATATTTTCTCTAGTTGGTTTGTGGAGGCTCTGATTAGCCCAAATAATTGGGATGCTGGCCACTGTACCAGGTTTGTAGATGAAGGAGCTGCATCAGTACGTTATCTCGTCTGTAGAGGGATTCCACTGGCCGTTGAGTGATATGAACGGGTTTCTACCTCCTCCTCTATATGTGACACTAGTACAATCCTCACTCTTAGATCTTCGAACATAAGCGTCAGAACCTCTACTCTGGTGATGCAGAGCTACATCAATTCTGCACATTGCTAGGGGTTCTGGAGGACTTACTCCATTTGCGCTCGTGTAGTTGTCATATCTTGTGCTATTGTTGAGTCTTGTTCCTTGGGCATGTCTAGTATCTTCATGTCCTCTAGTACTTCTGCATCATGCATAATGGTTTCTTGGGCCTCCTCACCCTTGGGTGGTGAGGTGATTCATTGATCACGATTATCTTCCGACTCTTTTGTGCTTCTGGCGGCTTCATCCTATGTTGATGGCTCAAGTTAGAGTTCTTGGGTGCTTGGGTTCAGAACATCTAGTATCATACTTTGCTTTGGGGATTTGGGGTCGGGGTTAGAAATTTCTGAGCTGGGTTTGGGGAATTTGTTGGTTGTCTGTGGGGTTTGTCACCCCTCTGTCTCTGGGTGGTCAAACTGAATCCACTCTAAAGTTATGGTCTGATGTGGGGTGATTGTGAGGATATTTGGTAGTTGGAGGGGTGGCGGAGGCTACTCAATGATGGGTGTGGACAGGAATGCTTTAGGATCTGGGCCATCCTGGATATCAATGATAGGGGTGATTTTGGTCATGGCACGCAGGTGCGAGGATCAACAGATGCAAAGGGTTGTGAGTTTAGGGGTTTGTGTAGCGAGACCCTGGTTCTCTGCTTCTTTTGTATCAGTTTGGTCCCAAGAAAAATGCCCAGGATTTGGTTAACCTACACTCCTGATAGCATGGCATTGTTTTGCATCTTACGTCGGGCTACTCTTTCCTTCCGCACCAAATTCTATTCCTCTTCCTTCACCTTATATTCAATCTGTACCAACACATCTAGCTTATTTTGTTCGGGGCCTGAGCTTGGTCCCTCTCCTGCTTCCTTGTCTTTCTTCTTGAGTAGTTCGACTGGAAAAATATAGTGCATGCCTATTTTTCGTGGGCCTCATTTGACTCCTAGCCATGACATGACCTCCTTGTCGAAAGCTTCTTCATCCAAATAAAAAGGTAGCATCCATGTGTGAAAACATTCCCGGCTAGCATGCCTCAGCCAGATGAATGTACTATGTCATTTCATGCCAAATGCAATATTCCTCGTGTTATTATTGAGGATCTCCTATGGGATGCATGGCCTTTGTGTTGCATCGATCATAACATTGTATCATTTGGAAAATGATGCATCTTTTAACACTGTTTTTTTTTAGTCTGGTCTGGACTTCCATGGCTCAAACATCTTTTCCAGATGCCCTTTGTCTGGTATTGCTAGTTGTCAGCCCACTGGTGACTTCCACTTAAGCATTGTGAATGCCACAAGTAGGTATCCATAGGTAAAGGTGCCTCCTTTCTTTCATGCCTCCTCATAAGCTACGAGTAGTTCCTCTAGAAGGAAACTACACCAGTTGAATACTGCTCCTTGATTGCAAAAGTTGGCAACAGATAGTGCATCTAGGGTGCATTCTCCCCTATAGTAGGATCTCATAACCTTGCTGGCTATGACATAGTATCCAGTCCGGACTAGTTCAGGTAATATTGGCTCAATGACTGTTGTGTGTCTACCTCACTTGGTGTTAAACTTCTCGTATAGGATAAGTTCGCCTTTCTTCTTCCCATGCTTACCAGGTCCCTCAAATCCTTTTGACACATCCTCACCTTCAGAGGATAGTCCAGTAAGCTGGTGGATGTACTGTGCATGGATTGGATAGGGCTTATCCAACCATAGGCTTCGGTCATGCACGCTACTTATCAAAAATTTTGTGCAACTCGCAACGTCGCCCGTGGTGCCGAAGACTGGGTATTTGAGGTTCATGATGGTGGAGTTAAACAAATTAATGAACTCCTTTTTCGACATAAAATATATATCTCCAGTTCCATCCAAGCTTAAATCCCAAAAGACATCTAGGTGCATCTATGGGAACAAATATGAATCTGTGAGGTCAAGGTCGAGAAGCCTGACGTGCTCTATCTTCCCTTTTAGGTCTCTTATGATCTCGACCCAGGGGTCATAGATCTTGTATGGTACCGCTTCTTTCATCATGGCACTTCAGTTTGCTATAGCTCGCGAAATTCGCATGTCTTTGGTATATAAAATATAGGCTCTATCTTCAGCTTTTGTAAAGGTCTCTACTGGTTCACAGTGTTGTGTGTAGAAATGACTATGCTCAGTTTTAGAAACCATACATTCTTCACTGAGTTCTAACAGTTTTAGAAACCATACATTCTTCACTGAGTTCTAACAGTCTTTTTTCTGGATTTAATGGGTAATTTTAACAATAATTTCTCCTCATGATGACTGTATGGACGCAACAGGGTGTGAGTTGTCCGACGAGACAGTTTAATCAAGGGAAATTGGATTAGGTGATATGAGTATTTACTCATTTGAGTGGAATAGGGACGTGGCTGAATTGAGACCTTTCTACTTGACAGGTGGGTGTCTCGGTGCAGAGTTCGATGTCATATTGGTATAATGTGGCTTTATGTCTTAACGACCAAAATTGGGGGTGACGGATTGTTAATAAAGGTTGTGACTAGACTGGGTGTGTGTGGCCTTTAACTCTGATTAGGTCTGGATTCAGGGCACCTTCAACCACAAGGGGTGTCCCTGTCATCCTTTATGATGGATATTATTGGATTTTCTCATGCTTTAGGTTTTGTACTACTAAGTCGTTAATTCTGTATCAACCAACACTTAAAAAAAATAGGTAAACTATGTATTGTGGTGCAACACTACGCGTATGGACATTATTAACTAATTTTACAAAATTCCAGAAAGAAAACAAAACTCAAATCTAACTAGTGTACAAGCTCCATCGAATTGGAGAGACTCCCATTCTTCTCAGTTTTGAGATAGGTAGGGCTTCAGGCGAGCGTCGTTCACCCATCCCAGTCGTAGCATACTATTGGGCCCCAACAACTCCCTTTATATTTTTACAAAATTTAAAGGGCCCCTATTAAAATCTTTATAATTATAATGAGTTACAGAATTAACCTTTTCAAATAGTTCTATTCCTTGGCTTGCTTTGAGACAAAATTAAGACATTCACTTTAGTATGAGTCATTTATTACAAGAGTATATGTCAAAATTTAAAAACAAGCATAACAATCTCAATTTAAACAAAAACGTTAATTTTTTATCAAATGTTTACTTTTGTTTAAATTATGATTATGTGTTTATTATTTTACTCATTAGCAAGTTTGACTATTTTGAATAATGCGTTCAATACTTCATCAAATAATATCTTGGTTGGTTTCTCATTTTCATGTAATCATTTGGTGATATTAATTAATTAAATTCTTTTTTCATTTTGCATCTCATAATAATAATAAAAA
>JZKD02S1732872.1:198286-208891 GCA_000966675.3 Picea glauca
GTTGGTTGCAAGCTGAGCAAAGATGATATCTCACCTGATGTTGATCAAAGGACATATCATTCAATGATAGGCAGCCTTCTGTACATCACAGCATCCCGTCCTGATATAATGCAAGTTGTTGGAATGGTAGGTCATTTTCAGTCTGCTCCTAAACAAAGTCATTTGGCAGCTGTGAAAAGAATATTTAAGTACTTGAAGGGAATAATGAATTATGGATTGTGGTATCCTAGAAATCAGAATTTCCAGTTATCTGCTTATTCAGATGCATACTGGGCAAACTGTGTTGATGAGAGAAAAAGAACCAGTGGAGGAGCATTATTTCTGGGTGACTCATTAGTTGCATGGCTTAGTAAGAAGAAAGGATCTATTTCATTATCCACTACAGAGGTAGAATACATTGTTGCTGCTACTTGCTACACACAAATCTTATGGATGATACAAACTCTTGTAGATTTGAAGGTAACTTACACTGATCCTATTTCAATTCATTGTGATAACACAAGTGCCATTAGTGTCTCCAAGAATCCCGTTCTTCATTCCAAGACTAAGAATATTCCAATCAAGTATCATTTTCTCCGAGAACAAGTTACAAACAGAATTGTTCAGCTGAATTATATTCCTTCCAAAGAACAAATTGCTGATATTTTTACCAAACCATTAGCAACGACCCCTTTTGGATATCTTCGTCAAAAGTTGGGGGTTATGATTTCTTGTGTTTAAAATGTTCACCTAGTCAGGGGGAGTATTTATTGAATATCTGGTGTCTTTTCTAGATGTTTATAGACGACAGGGGGAGTATGTTCTACAACAAGATCAATGGAAGAATTTTTCTTCTTTGACATTGATGTCAAAGGGGGAGAAAGGAGTCGAGTCGAGTTTGAAATTTTTTGGGAACAGAGTCGAGCCTGAATGGCCGAATGCATAGGTGAGTCTGAATGCAAGTGTTGCCATCAATGCCAAAGTGGGATATTGTTGGAAAATTTAGTTAACAGATAGTGATTCAGTGTATACTTGTCATTGATGGAAAGTACAGTTGAGGTTGCAGTGATGGCTTGAGTATAACAACAATGAATAGCAGTGCAGTAATAATTGGGAGGAGAAGAGTCAGTGATCGTTGGATCCCATTCAAATTTTTTGAAAGGCCGACAGTCGTCAGATCTGTAGAAGCTGCGAGGGAGATAAGCCATCGGGAGATCAGAATTCTCAAGGTTGTGAGAACCGGGACATTGAAAGTCTCAAAATCCCGACATAATCGGGACCATCCATTTGGAAGGACACATGACAGTGATCGGGTGCCACCGGAAGAAGCTCGACAGGAGGCTTCATTGGAGAATTGGGAATCGAAGTTTCACGAGTCTCGTGAACAATGACAATGAGAACCTCGAAATCGCGATATGCGATTTCGCGATGTAATCGCAGCCGTTAACGTTAGAAGTGATCTGGACCGTTAATTTTTCTCATGGAGAATCAGGGATCGGGACTTTGAAATGACAAAGTCACATGACATCAAAGACCCCGATTTTGCGATATGCGATATCGCGATTCAATCACAGCCATTGAATCAAGAATGATATCTGGACCATTGATTTAATTTCTCTCAGAGTTTCGCAAATCAGGAATTTGAAAGGCAAAGAACATAAAGCTGATTTCGCGATATGCAAAATAGCGATTGAATCTGAACCATCAGATCTAGATATAATCTGGATTGTTGATCTGATTTCATTATGGAATTTCGTCAATCAGAATTTAAAGGTGATAGGAACATTGAACATGAGGAATGTTGAAAACCGATTTAAAGGCAAGATTTGTAAAAGTCATCCTACAGTGTGGATAAGACTTGAATGAGATCTAAGGGTTACTGTTTCTTCACACACAGGTAACTCATCAGTTACAATTCAGCTAAACAAAATGGATTCTTGATTACGAATTAGTTATCATTTCAGTTGCAAAGACATGTGTCCTTGGTTTTTCGAATGGAAGGTGAAGTGGAACCATTGGAAAGGTATGTATAAAAGAAGATGAGACAGATTAAAAAAAAAATTGGCCGTTCTGGATGGAAAAAGCATGAAACAGTAAGAAAGGTGAAAGGAGAGGAGGCTGAGTATGAAATTTTAATAGAGATACAGAAGGGAATGAAATGTAAAAGAGAGACAAAGTAGAATGACAGACAGAGCAGAAGAAGAAGAACAAAATGACAGAAGAAAGTGATGCAGAGCTGACCTGTTGAGGAAGAGAAGAATTGCAGAACAATTTGTTGAAGATCAGATTTACAGAACAGAGTAAAAATGGTAAGAAGTGATTTATCTACATAAGTTTTCTGTGTATTCATTATTTGATATTTAAAGGTGGTTGGGAGGTGATCGGGAGGACTGTTATCCTCAGAGGTTCAAGTGGGAGCTTGAACACAGGAAGTTGTAGCTTCCATCTGGTTGTAGCCAGAGAAACTAGGGTGGCAGGGTGGTGCTAGGGAGAACAAGTGTTCTCTGTTATACAGGTTGGAGCCTGTGTAAGTGGAAGTTGGTGCTTCCATATAGTTGGTGCTGGAACATTCAGGAATTTGGTGCTTCCATCCAGTTGGTGCTGGAATATTCAAGGAGTTGGTGCTTCCTTCTAGTGGGTGCTAGAGAAACCAGAGAGTTGGAGCTCTCAAACAAGTTGCAGCTTGTAAAATAGAGGTAGCAGCCTCACATTGAGTTAGTGCTCAATTGTAAATGATGTACAGAACATAAAAAGACTGCCTATCATTTCGAAGAAGAAGAGGTTTTCTCCCTTTATGGGTTTCCTCGTGAAAATATGTCTCTTTGTGTATTTTATGTGTGACTGATGATCTTTACTTTTACTGTCCATGTGTTGTATATTTTTGATGACACATGAGGAAAGATTAATAATGTTTAAAAGGTATAAAATTGTTTAATATCACATACAACTGATTCACCCCCCCTCTCAGTTGTTTTAGTATTTCCAACAAATTTCGCCCGTCAACACATACCATCCAGTTGTGCAAGTTGGACTACTCCTGACGGTCAGATTTCTGCCACTATGAAGGGTCCCAACCAGTGCATGCGCAGCTTGCCAAGGTGTATCTGGTATCAACTATCATAGAGTAGCACCTTGTCTCCTTGTGAAAATACCTTGGTCTTGATGTTTCGGTCATGCCAAGGTTTTTATCTTGCCTTTTCAACCAACTGATGGAAATCAGCTAGAAATATGGTTTCGTAGAGTTCTTGTAACTCTGCAAGTCTCTGTGCTACTGATTCTTCGTTGGTCATACCTGTGGCTTGTGCAATGTACAGACTTGGTATGATGAACTTGGTGGGCACCACCACCTCTTTTTCGTAAACCAACTGGAATGGTGTATATCTATGAAGTTTCTTTGTAGTTATCCTGTATGGCCATAATACCAGTGGAACTCTCTAATCCCAATCCTTTCGTTTTGTGCAACATACCTTGGTTAGTCCCTTTTCCAAGATTTTGTTGAAGGCTTGAACTGTTCTGTTGGCTTATGGGTGATATGGAATGCTCTTGTGATGCTGAATCAAAAATTCAATAGTAAGTGTTGTTATAGTGGTGCTAATGAAGTGAGCTCCCTGATCACTTGTTAGGATCCTTGGACATCTGAAGCAGGTAATGATATTCTCAAAAATTAACCTAATAGCCATATCCATCAAATAGTCCTGTACCAATGTTGCTTCGGCCCAACGCGTAAGGTAGTTGGTTGTGGTAATGATGTACCTTGCCTTCAAATGTTTGGTTGTAGGGTTGATGGGCCCAATGAAGTCAACTACCCATTTTTCAAATGCCTATAGAGCTCTAACTGGTTGAAGTGGTAATTCATCCTAGTGTGATGTTTTTCCCACCCGTTGACAAATGTCACAAAATCTAGCATATGATTTTGCATCCTTGAAAAGTGTTTCCCACCAAAGTCCTGCCTGTAGAATTTTCTATGTTGTTTCCTTTCCTCCTATGTTTCCTCCTGCAATTCCATTATGGAATTCCTAGAGTATATCCTTCCTTTCATGATCTAGGACACAACGTCTGAGGATACTATCTAGTCCTAGTTTGTACAGTTGCCTGACGATAAACTGGTAATCTGTTGCTCTGATGACCATATGGCATTTTTGTGTTACAAAATATGTTTTAGGGTAGGCCCCTGTGCTGAGAAAGGTTGCTATATCCTCCAGGTATTCTAGAATTTCCTCGATCCTAAACAAATGTGCATCTGGGAGCTGATCATCGACTGCTCCGCCAATTTATCTTGACTCTATTCTGGATAGGTGGTCGGGTCCAACATTGCATCATCCTAGCTTGAATATGGCTTCAAAGGAAAACTCCTGAAATAACAACAGCCATCTGCAAATTCTTCCTTCCAACATAGGTTTGTTAACTAGGTATTTTAATGTTGAATGATCAGTAAAGAATTTGAAATGAGATCCTAACAGATAATGTCTAAATTTCTGTAAATCATAGATTATTGCTAAGCCTTCCCATTCGATCATTGTATAGTTGTGCTCATCTTGTGATAGCTTCCATCTTGCAAAATATATGGGGTGATCCATAGCTCCATATCCTGGTTGCATTAATATAGATCCTAAGGTGATTCCTGAATCATCCACGTGGACATGAAATTCTTTCTCCCAATTTGGAAATATTAGAATCGATGATGTGATGAGTTTTTCCTTAAGTGTTTTGAATGCTTTGTCACACTTGGGATTCCATTGGAATGTTTCATCCTTTTTCAGGAGGCTTTCTAGAGGTGCAGTAATGTTGGCATATCTTCGAATCAACCAACGATAATATCCTGTGTGTCCAAGTGTGGAGCACAGTTGTTTAGTGATCGTGGGTGGCGGCATATTCACAATGACTGCTACTTTAAATGGGTCTACTAATACTCCTTCTCGGTAGACTACGTGGCCCAACAAATTTATGTGTGGCACACAGAAGATACACTTCCTGAGGTTTAGTGAGATTTGTAACTCTCTGCACCTGTCAAACGTTAGCCTCAGTAGTGCTACATGTTCCTTGAGTAGGATATATATTGTCCAATCATCCATGTAGACTTCGATGAACTTGTGAATGAACTCTCTAAAATATTTTATCACGATCCTGGAGAAACCTGCAGGGGTGTTCTTTAGACCAAATGGCATGAAATTGTATGCAAATGATCCCCATTCAGTGATGAAGGTGGTTTTTCTCTTGTCCTCTTCAAAAATCCTAACTTGATGGTATTCTGAGAATCCATTTGTAAATGAATATTCTTCCTTCCCTGCAACCTGTTCTAGGACCTCATTGGTAAAGGGTGTTGGGAAAGGGTCGTGCACACAGGCAGAGTTTAGGCTCTTGTAGTCTAGACATACTCTAATGTCTTCAATGTCTTTCTTGTTTTGAATGACTATCGGGATAACCCATTCTGCTTCTTCTACTTGAAAAATAAGACCGTCTTCTAATATCTTATCAATCTCCCTTTAAAATTTTTCTTTTACTCTTAGGTTAAGATGGTATGGCCTATGTCTAACAGGCTTGGATTCTGGTTTTAGCTCAATCTTCATTTCTCCCTAGGCTCCTTTGATTCCCTTTAATTCTGAAAAAGTCTTCGGGAACAAATCTTCGTATTCTCGTAGTAAGGCATGTATTTCTTGACTGGTTTGCTCATCCCAATAATCACCTACCAGGGATATCTTGGGTTTCTCTTCGGTCCCTATGTTGAGTCTCTGCAGTTTTAACGGGTGATTGTAGGAACTATCGGTCTGGCTAGGTATGGTGTTTTAGATTTCCCTGTTTCCCTTAGTCTCTTTGATGTCTAGGTTTCTCAGTTCTTGTAATTTGTCTAGGATTCTTGAAGCTTTGCTAATATGATAGCATTATATAGGCTTTTCGGTCACAGGTAAGTGAATTTTGGTCTGAAATTCTTGGGTATGCTTGTTGGATCATGTTGTCATTGATGCCAATGGTTTGATTGTTTGATGTCATTGATTGATGTCAAGTGATTGATTGATGTCAAAGGATTGATTGATTGATGATTAATGTAATATAATATGTCTTTTCATTGATGATAATGCATAGATGAAGATGGATCAATGAGTTGTCATTGATATGATGAAGATGGATCAATGAGTTGTCATTGATACATGATGAAAATGGATCGATGTGGTTTCATTGGTATATGATGCATTGTTGGAAAAATGTATAGATGACTCATTATTGTCTTATCATGATTGATAAGGTGAAAAAATGGATGAACTCCAAATTGGTCCCCTTATGGTGAAATCCCTCATGGGAAGATGCTTTGCGGATTGAGTTATCCTAGAATAATGGTTGAAGGACCCATGCTTGTATGTGGAAGAACGAGATGAAGATCAAGGAAATTGTTGGTGAACCTATCCTATATGTATATTTCTTGTCATTCCATTTCCATTGGTATGTATAATGTCACATAACTACTCATGGTTAGAGAGTTATGGCCATGAGAATCTAGAAACCCCAGGTTTGGGTAATGGACCCAAGTTTGTTTGATGGGTAATGATATGAGTTATGATATATTTTCATACAATATTATTCTATATGAATATTACATGTCATTCCATTTCTGGTGGTATGTGGAACGCCACATAACTCCTCATGGTTTGAGATTTATGGCCTTACAAAGTTGGAGGACCCTCACATGTCATCTAGAAGCCCCAAAAGGTCAAAGTAGTCAAAGTGGTTTAAGGGATTTTAAAAGGTAAATAATAAAGTGAAGTGATGAGTGTACTATAATTCAAAGTGAATAAAAAACAAATTATTTAAATAATAAATTTAATGGAGAAATTAGAAGTGGGTTAACCGTAAAATAAGGAAAGTGGGGCCAAGTGACCTAGAAGATGTTTTTAAGGAAGCTACTTGGAGAGTATAAATAAGAGGCAAGGATCTCTCATTTTGATCACACTTAATAATATTGAATATATATATGTGTCTGAGGTAACCAAGGATATCTAAGCCAAAATTATGAAGAAAGGTGAAGAAAAGAAGGCCGAAATGCAAGGAAGGATAAATTCTTTTGATGGTGCTTTATAAGGTATGCTATTTACAGGTCATCTCACCATTTTCGCTATAAATGTTTTTCTATAATGATTCAGACCATGAAATTTATATTCCATTGATAAAACACACCCAAGTATTTGTGGTAAAAAAATAATCTTTTGGGTCATTGTATTTTGGGAGTTACACTCCGTGGAAAATAGGGTTTGTGGCTAGTCTTGAAACTAGTCAAAAACATGTGTTTCGGGTAAAAACGTCATAACATATTCATAACAGATCCAAATTAAGTGAGACCAAATGTTTTGGTTAGGGTAAAGGCTTTAGTATGGTTTTTAACCTTTTTAGATACATTCAATGAACATTTTGTGTGGGCCATTCTCTACAAGGTCGCTCTCTAGAATAATCCAAAATTTAGCAAGGTATGCCATTTTTGCTATAACGCCTTTTATGAGGGGTTCCAAGTAGTTACACCTAGAGAAAGTGAATAAAACACACTGGATAACATTTTGTATCAGTTTCATATCTTTATTCATTACAAGTACAAAGTTATGATTATTTCAAGTTGGGGTTGTTGACTAATCCAAAACTAGTCATGGTCGAGACAAACAGTGGATGAGTTGGCACATACATGAGGTGTATAGTTGATGATTTTGTTACATATTGATGAGTCATTGTTGATTATTATTTGACACATTATTGGTATATACTTGGTACATGGTTGGATGCAATTTTTTATGGTACAGGTTGATTACAGGTTGTTTGGCACAGGTTGGTGCATGGTTGATGCACTTGTTTATGTTGACAGATTGATATCTGTTGAGGATTGTTGCCTCATATCAGTTGGTGATGAGAATGTAATATGAGTCTTTCATATAGAGTTGGTGCTCTTGTAGAGTTGTACTATATTAATTTGTTGCTGAAAAACCCTCGGATTGAAGTCCATAATAAAAAGAAAAATTATACAAACATCTTGAGTTCTTTGTGTTCCTTGTAGAGATGATTTGTTGATGATATGTTGTTGATATATGTTGCTGATATGTATTCACATCTAACTGATTATAAATGAAATCAATGAGTAATGAGAAAACTTTGAATGTTAACTAAGGATTTTTTGTGTAAGAGGGAAGTTTTGGGAAAAATATCCCCACACTCATTCACCCCCCCATCTAAGTGTGGTAGGTGTGTCCAATAGTTGGTATCAGAGCGGGCCTTCACTACAAGCGTTAAAAAGACTAAAGGATATCCATAGACACACAAATGGATGATGAAATACCAATCCTTGATGAGGAAAACTATTCTACTTGGAGAATAGAGATGAGAGTTTATTTGAAGACAATGGGAGAAACTATTTGGAGGGAAACCATTGGTGGATATGTTTCGTTCAAGAAAAAGTCAAAGTTTGCAGCTCAAGGGGAAGGAAAGAAGAATGATGCATTGGCTCTCAATACCATTCTTATTGGACTCTCAAGCCATATCAAAGAGAGCATGGGACAATTCACTTCCGCCAAGGATCTATGGCTAAACCTAGAGGAGACATATCAAAGAAAGAATGAGAAGGAAGAAATTGAAGAACACTCCATCAAGATCATCAAAGGTGAAGAATCATCAAAAAATATTGAATGTATTGTTTCTAAATGTGATTTTGAAAACATTTCAAGTGAAGATAAAGAATCAAGTAATGATAGCACAAGGGAAGATCTTGAAGACATTTCAAATGAAGGGAAAAAATCATGTCATGGTGTTGGCAAGAAGGAAGATATTTAAGGTAAAGAATCTCCCAAGACTCTTGATTGCAATACTTCAAAGTGTGATGATGTTGAATTTTTCTCAAGTGAAGAAGATGATCTAGAAACAGTTTGTGTAAAGTTTGATGATAGTTATCCCATTGAAAGAATAGACGAAAAATATATTAGAACTTCAAAAGGAAATTGAAGAGGGTTTATACATGTATAGGAGTGATCATTTTTATACACACTATAACTATCTTTCGGATAACAGTAAGAAGTTTCTTAGGAGGAGTCAAAGGCACATCTTGAAGTTAAGGGGAATGCTCAAAGAAAAAGAAGAGAGTTCTAAATTAGAAGAAAAGGAAGAAGAGATCACAAGACTAGATAATGGAAAAGAAGACATGAATATAGATGATGAGATTAGCAAAAGTTTTGAAACTATTATTCATCTCAAGACCCAAATTGAAGAAGCCAAAAGAATAGAGGAACTATTGAAGATTCAAATAAATGAAAATGAAGAGTCATGTTGTAAGCTAGAAGCTAAAATTGTTGACCTTATAAAGAAGGTAGAGAAGTCAAACAAATTCTTGAATAGATCAAGAATCTTGGATGAGATATTGGAAAGTCAAATACCACCATGTGATAAATCAGGTCTTGGATACAAAGGAGAAGATACACATGTTTAAGAAATCACCTCAAAGAAGCATGAGGTAAGTCCATCAATGAAGGAAGACAATGTTGCAAAACAACCATATACACAAGACAAAGAAGATTTCAAAAGAACAAAGCAAGGAAGACAACAAGAAGCTACTTTTGGGACACCAAAGAAAATGTATGAAAGTATTTTTCATGGGCATTGTTATTCATGTAATGGATATGGTCACAAAGCTTTTGAATGTAGATATTATGAAAGGAGATATAATGGAATATTCTATAACAACACAAGGTGTTGGAGATGTGATCAAGTAGGACATATTGTTGTTCACTATAACTCTATGAGATTCTACAGCTGTAGTGGACTTGGCCACAAATCCCAAGAGTGCTAGAACACAAGAAGAAATTCCATGATGAGGACTTCACATAGCATGGCTAGAAGAAGGAATGAAGTAAGAAAGGGAGATATCTTTGAAAATATGGATGCTTAGAGCTCAATTTCTGAGGAGAAGGGTCATCTACAGAAGTGGGTGAAGAGGACAACGTAGCCAGATCAGAATGAAAGACTGAAGGCAAGTACAAAAGTGTCATCTACTGAGGCACACGCGGGTGACAGTGGTGACATTCATGTGCATACACGTGTTGAACTTGAATAGGTCATGTACACATGTGCTCTGTTGTGCAGTAGGCCACGTATATGTTGTAAAGCCTTGGGAAAAAGGAAATGCACATGGATTTGAGTTTGATGTGATGGTATAACTCTGTATTGTAGGGTATGACATTGTTTATTGCAGGTTCTAACACTGTTTGCTGTAGGTCTTCATGGTGATATCACACAGTGGTATAATAAAAATAAATTGGGGGCATGGAACTAACCCAAGAGTATGGATTGATGTTGATCTGATGGGATTAATCATTTTGTGATGTTGATGGTGGTGTACATGGCTGGTATATCTTATGATTTATTATTGGAAGCATATGTTGATATCATGGTGCATGCATTTTTCATATGGATTGGGCTACATGTTGAGAAATATGGTTGGTGATTTGATGAGGTGATCATGTTGTACATCATTGTTGATATATAGTTGATGTATGATTGGTACTTTTCTAGTACATTGGAAGAGGCACCTACTAGTAGTTTGATTGGCACATGTTTTATGGAGGATTTGGCATACATATATGGGATTCATCATTTTTTGGTATTGGT
>JZKD02S1732872.1:223973-242406 GCA_000966675.3 Picea glauca
CGCAACTTCCCAACGACCGAGATCCAAGTGCCCAGATCAATGGCAGTTGCGTGATCCCATCCTCCTCAGCTACTCTATGTTTAACCAACATGGGACCTTCCCCCGTTATGTCATCTTCTGGAGCCACCCTTCCCCTGCTGCCATGTGTCATCTGTCCCTCTCCATTCTTTAGTTTAGGTTGTCTCTCCCTCGTCTCATCGTCCACTCACCACCTGCCATGTGTCTTGCTCTCTTCCACGTCAGCCTCCCACTAAAATGTGCCCAATACATCTCATCTCATGCTTCCTCCGCTTATCTCCTTCCGCCATGTGTCTCCCCTGTAACCTCTCTCATCCCTCATTACTTCATGCCTTGCCCTTATAGCTCTGGCGCCACCACTCCTGTCATGCACCCCATTCTTCATGTTGTCCTCCACGCCTATTCATCAGGCCATTCAGCTAATCCAGGTGGTGACATGAAAGGCCTTCCACGTCCCCAAGGTGCCAAGTTGGCCAGACCATCCTCAATCCTAATGAAGCAGTTATTGAAGCGGTTGGTGGTGGTTAGACATCGTCTCCACCATAATGGGAAAGTTCGATGATGAATTAAAGGCATGTTGATTCACCCACGGAGCTGTCAGGAGTCCAATTGTGTCTGCCATTGGTGCATGATTATTCAAATATTGCAGGCGTAGGTTGTCAGAAGCCATGCAAACGCAAAGTTTTAATGCAATGTCTCGGTTTTGTTGTTGTTGTTGTTTTGAGTATATGTAGGCACTTTTTCCATTTTTGTATCTATCGATGGTAGAGCAAAGCTCCCGACTGTAAAGTTTCCATGACCATTCTAGTTCTAGGGTTATGCATCTGTGTCTGATATTTCTTGTTTTATGAAAAATAGTTTTCCTGCTCCATCTCTATTTTCATCTTATACCAGAGAGTTCATGATCGATTGATTCACATGGGTTGTTGCAGTGGTGCCATGATAAAAGATTTATTGTTGCATTATTGTATTTTCTGGTTTTCTGCATTTGGATGTAAGAGGCCCTTGCCTTTAGATGCTTTCTCTCATAGTCTGTTAAAAACCTGATGCTTATAACAGACCCTTTCACTCTTCCTACACAAGTCTTCCTCCTACTCGCCCTTATTAAAACTCACTGTTTGAATTTTATCTAAGACCTCACTCACTCACGCATGCCTGGCCTAGCTTCAGAATCAAGACGATACTGTCTGAGTTTACTTCCATTTGATCATCCCCCTATAAACAAATTGTGACATTAAACTGATGGGTGTCAGGCTCAGCTCCTGCAAGCAATCCAGGAGTGACTTCTGACGCTAACATTTCTAGCACCATTGCTAGGGACGAAGTTGAATATTTTCCCCGGGATTGAATGACAATGATCAACTGATTCCGAAGGTGCATCGGATATCAGAATTATCAAGATTGCTACTGTGCACCTGGTGACTCCATTGTGACGACTCTGCTGGGGAGAACCTGCTCTATTAGTCGTTGCTTTCAGAGGCAGACACATGCGGTCTCATCCACAACTGCCTCTAGCTACACCTGAAACTGATCTAGAGGTGGTTCTCAGAAGAGGAAAGAGCTCTGCAAAAGACGTTTCCATTGCTGAAATAGGTAATATGACATCCCCTTCTGTTAGAACTTCTTTTTCTCCTCCTTAGTTTCTTAATAGACCTCCTTCAGAGGTTTCGCGTTTCTTGAATTTTGGGAGTGTTCCTACTGAGTTTTCCCCTCCTGGTCTTGGATTGGAGGGAGAAAGTCTTGTCAATCCCCTCTCCTCTGAAGTTGTTCCTTGGCATAGACCTAGAACTACAAAATATTTCCTCACTCCTACACAAAGAAAATCACCTGCTGACTTGAGCTCATTAGCCTTCTCCCTGAATCCTCTCTTGTTTCCCACTACACTTCGAGACTCATTCCCAGTAGCCCCTTCACGAACTCCTTCTCCTCCAAGTTATCCTCCACTTAATATCCCTATGGCTGGTGCTAATCCCCCTCCGAATAGAATGGATGACATAGTCGTGGCTAGATATGCTCCTTTAATCCTACCCCATCCTATGAATCCTCTCCCTGCTGGAGACTATTTGAAATACATGCCCAAGTTCGCGGGAGAAGGAGACGTAACTGTAGAAGAGAACTTGGTTGCTTTCTACAGTTATGCAGACAACCTAAATATTGAAAATGAAGATGTATGGATGAGAGTCTTCATCCAGAGCCTAGATGGCGAGGTTAGGAAATGGTTTAGAGGACTGGACCCCAAATCTATTGCTAGAATTGAAGCCCTGGATAGTGTTTTCTGAGGCAGTGGGGAGACAGGAAGGATTATATGTATTACATGACAGATTTTGGGGCTCTAAAGAAAATGGAAGGAGCGTCTGTCTCTGACTTCTCCAAAAGGTTCAATAAGATGTATAATAAGATTCCTGCAGAGATAAAACCCTCAGAAGCCTCTGCCCAAATTTCCTATGCTGGTGCATTTGACCCTGATTTTTGTCTTCTATTGAGAGAAAGAAGAGCCACCTCTTTAGCTCAGATGCAAGATGTGGCCGTAGAGGTGGAATCCAATATATTGGCAACTGAGAGACTGAGGAACAAGGCCGACACAAATAGAAGAAAGGGAAAATCTGAAGCCTCAACTTCTAGCACATTGGTGCCCCACCCTCAGGTGGATGAATTGACCAGGATGGTGAAGTATCTGTCTGTGGAGATGGAGAGGATAAAGGTGGAAGGGAGACAAACATACAAAATTCCCCATACCACCGAAAAAAAGGGAATTTTTAGAAGGCGAAACAATTTTTCTCCCCCAAATGTGCAAAAGGAAAGAGGAAGAGACAGAGAAGACCAGAGAATCTAGGCCCCTTTCTAGAACAATTGTGTGGCCGAAGATGAAGAAAGGGAAGAAGATGAGATGGATCCTGAAATTCATTGCTTTGGGGACACTCCTCCTTTTCCTCATCTCACTCGATCAGCATATGAGGAGTCTCTCATGGATAGTCAACTAAATGAATTAAGCAAGGGAGATAAGGTTGGTGGTGGCCGAGGCAGGTATAACCTGAGGTCCGAAAAAAAGATAGCAACACCTGATATTCCTGAGCAATCCATTAGAACAGAGAAGCTTGCTAATGATGTAGCAGATAGTCACAGAGGTAAGAAGGCTCAACCCCTTTCTCCTATTGTCCACAATCATGTTCATGAAGTAAGAGAAATCCCAAAACCTGCATCTTCTTTTAATTTCGATCATGAAATTCAAAAGATCAGAATCCCTGTGCCCCTCACCGAGCTAATTAAACATGAGGAGTTTAAAAAATGCTTCTTTGAACTTTTACAGTCTAAAGCCTCATGCCCTCCTATAGACTCCATAAACTGCTAGGATGAAAAACTAGCAGTTTTCCTAGGTCCCATGGTAGAAGACAAATATTATTCATCCCCTCCCTTATATGCCTCCCTGAACATACATGACAAAGTGTTGCATAACATCTTGATGGATTCAGGGGCCTCTCACAATCTCATGCCCAAAACTGTCATGGAAGAGTTAGGACTGGAAGTCACTTGAGCCTATCATGACCTCTATTCTTTTGACTCCAGGAGAGTTCAGTGTCTTGGAGTTATCAAGGACCTAGTGGTTTCTTTGTTTCAACTGCCCATGAAAAGTATGGTCATGGATATTGTGGTAGCCGATGTTCCCTCCAAGTTCGACATGCTGTTGTCAAGGTCTTGGATTAAGCGGCTTGGGGGAATGTTACAGATGGATCTCACATATGCCACCATTCTAGTTTTTGGAGGGGAACACAGGAGGTTGTACAGAGAATCCCAACTAGCCTATATTGTGAGTGATGAAGCGAACCCCACTAATCACCCCATCTTTGCACTTGACACCAACTTAGGGTCTAGTTTGTTACAGGTCATTGAGACTCCTGAGGCCCCTTTGCAGATCAAAAAACAGCCCATTCTTAATCAGGAGATTCCTCCTCCAACCACCTTTGTTTGGAAGATGTTCTTTGATGGAGCTTCCTCCAGTATAGGAGCAGGTGCCGGAGTGGTATTTATATCACCTTGTCAAGAAACCATATCCTTGTCATATAAGCTGGAATTTGATACCACCAACAACGTGGCAGAGTATGAAGCTATTGTTCTGGGTATGAGGGCTTCAAAAGAAATGGGAATAAAGGAGATAGCAATATTTGGAGATGCTGAGTTGATTATCCAGTAGGTCAGAAATGCCTATCATGCTAAAAATCCCCGGCTCAAGAATTACAGAAATGAGGTGTGGGACCTGGTTGATAATTTCTTCTTGGCTTTTAACATTTCTTTCATCCCAAGGGAAGAAAATACTTCATCTGATTCTTTAGCTGTCTCAGCTAGCTTTCTCGAAGTTCCTCTACCGCCTATGGTCAAATCTGATGTTGAAATAAGATATAGACCCTTTGTACCAGATAATGTCAAACATTGGAAGGTATTTGAAGATGACCTGGAAATCGAGAAATTTCTCCAATCCGTTGATGAATTTTCTATGTTGCACATAGATGAGGATCCCGACATGGAAAGTGACCATCAACCTGGGGAATTTTTGAATAAAATTGCAGACCACTAGATTATTCAGCTACCAAGCAATCACATTCTGAAAGGACTAATCCCATTAGAAAGGTTGTTCGATGGGAATGACGTGGCAGTAAAGGGTAGAGTTTCAGGTGATGATGATGACACAACTGAGTGCAACATAGGCACACCAGAGGATCCCAAGTTTGTCAAGTTGTCAACGAGTTTGACCAAGGAGCAGAGGGATGAATATACCGAGTTGTTGAGGGAGTTTGCTGATGTGTTTGCATGGAACTACGAAGACCTCAAGACATACGACACATATTTCATTGAGAACAAGATCCCACTGAAAGAAGAGGCTAATACATTCAAGAAGAATATGAGACAGATAAATCCCATGCTGCTATCGGTCATGGAGAAAGAGGTGAAGAAGCTGCTAGATGCCCAAATCATTGTCCCCTTGAGATATTCCAACTGGGTGGCCAATTTGGTCCCAGTAAGGAAGAAAAGTGGTGAAATCAGACTCTGTGTTGATTTCAGGAACCTGAATAGGAGCTCAAGGAAAGATAATTATCCCCTGCCCAAAATGGATCACATATTGAAGAAGGTCACCGGTGCATCCAGAATATCCATGATTGATGGCTTTTCTGGTTACAATCAGATATCAGTCATGCCTGAGGACAGAGAAAAAAAAGCTGTCACCACTCCTTGGGGCACATTCATGTATGCCAAAATGCCTTTCGGATTGATGAATGCAGGGGCAACATTTCAGTGAGCTATAGACATAGCCTTCATCGGGGAGAAAGATAAGTTTGTGATGATCTACCTAGATGACATAACAGTCTTCTCCAACTCTGATAAAGAGCACCGCTGCCACTTGAAGAAGGTTTTCCTGAAGTGTCGGAGGTATGGCCTATCTCTAAACCCCAAGAAATTGTTGTTTTCTATGCAAGAGGGAAAGCTATTAGGCCATATAGTATCAGCGGAGGGGGTGAGAATTGATCCTAGCAGGGTGGAAGCAATTCAGACTCTGTCACTTCCCAGATCCAAAAAAGAGGTTCAGGCATTTTTGGGGAAGATTAATTTTCTGAGGAGATTCGTCTCAAACTTTTCCGAGCTGGTGAAACACTTCACAACCATGCTCAGGAAGGGAAATGAAATAAAATGGACCACTGAACCTAGGGAATATTTTGTCCAAATAAAGAAGGCGTTGACTGAGGCACTTGTGCTAATCAGTCTCGATTATTCCAAAGATTTTCTGATATTTTCTTTTTCTTCCTGTGATACAGTAGCATCAGTTTTGTTGCAGAAAAATGATCAAGGGAAAGAGCAACCTATTTCCTTCTACAACAGGGCATTAAGAGATGCAGAGCTCCGGTACGAGATCATGGAGAAACAAGCCTATGCCCTGGTGAAGGCTCTTAAAGCTTTCAGAGTCTATGTCGTGCACTCAAAAATCACTGCATATGTCCCTTCAACCTCTGTGAAGGACATTCTTATACAGCCTGACATAGACGAAAGAAGAGGTAAGTGGATTTCCAAGATCCTAGAGTTCGATCTAGAGATCAAGCCCATACATGAACAAGAGACTTTGTATAACTAGGACCTTCACAATATATCTCACAATTGTTTTGTAATCACAAGAGAATTATACATAAATCAAATGACAAAGAAGCATATATGTGGGTAGGTAGATTTTTTCTACGTGGGAGAACAAAGAAAAAAAATGATCGTGTCTTAAAAATATGTAACGTGCTTCCTCTCAAATAGAACTGGACCTTCCAATAGCACTCAACAGTGGGGTCTGAAGTCACCGAAAGAGGAACTAGTGAAGGATGAAACAATCAATTATGATGAGGGGTAGAGGGTGCATATCTCGAAAGAGTTGGCGATATTTCCCAATATCCACACAAAATATGATCAAGGTGCAATTGCAACCCACAATTTCGACCTAGGTAGATGTCCTAAAATTTGGTCACTAGGTACCTCGGTCAAAGTGTGGCATTTAGATTTTTGGCCTTAGAAATGGGTCAAGGGATGGATCCTGTCTAAGAGATGGGTTCCTCAAGGGGGGATGCACAGAACAACCAGACCTCGGCCTTCGACCCTTCATGAGTATCTCCCTGTCTTATGGTGTTAGGAACACTTGACTTGGAGGATTTAAAGTTCCCTATTTGACAACTTCTAATGTTTGAATATGTCCCACTTAATTTGAACGAGATTGGTTCACTCCCAAGATCCTACCAAGACTAAATTTTTTCTTTTGGTACCTCCTGTGGAGGAAAACTTAGTGAGTTTTTAGAATTTTTTTAGATGTGGTTGTTTGTGAGATTGGGGGTGTGAACTAATCTCATTCAAATTAAGTGGGAGTGAATAGTTCCTTCAATAAAAGGATGGGGCATTTCAGAATCCTGTTTGGGGGAAACTTACTTTAACCTCCATGATTCGAGATGAAACTATGTGAGTGAGTAGTGACTTTGTGTGTGAGCAAGTGATAAAATGTGCCAAATTTTTAATATGTTAGGTTTCACCTTGTAGCATGTGGATTTCATGTGGTCCTTACAAGTCTTAATTACCTATCTTACTATATTCCATCAGTACAACCTTGTTGAATTTTAAAGTCGTTAGAGAACTAGAATGTGGACATGTGGGTCCTTACCGATCCTTTAAACTCCCTAATGTGATTTAATGTAAGAAAGCTTCAAAAGACTATCCTAGATTGTGGACATGTGGTCATGTATGGGCCCATTTCAATAATATTTAAACTCCCCATAGTGATGTAAACTAAGAAAGTAGCTTCAACACTATCCTATCTTTGTAGCATGTGGGCATGTATGGACCCTTACAAATTTAAGATGTTTTTGAAAAGAAACTAAGAGGAGTCCCAAAGGGGGATATTGTCCTCTCCTAAATATTTTGTCCTTAAGGGCCCATACTCTATGATTGAAGTTTGATTTTTGGTCCCAATGAAAGTGTTTATATATGTGATATTGAATGATTCCAACTTAATTTTTGCAATCAAAGAAAGCCATCCATGTGGAAAAATGAAATCAAAAAGAGGAAAAATATGGATTTTAACCCCCTAAGTGCCTAGGTTTTGACTAACCCTTCATGTGGAGAGGGAATATAAGTATGGTGCATATTAAAAATTGCATAGAATCAATATTTAGAAGGATATGGGCCTTCAAAATATCACAAAAAACCCTTACAATATTGAATTTCTAGACATATGCATGGGTCACATAGTAGATATAGGTTCATGCGGCACCAATGAGAAAATAAAGAATGACCCATTGGTGGACATGTGCAGAATATGCTAAGGAGCAAAGTGATCTTGGTGAATGTGCTCAGAAGGTGCACGCATGGGCTAAAAATCCTGTGCACATTCTAATACACGGCTGGGAAGAAAATTTCAAATGAAATTCTCCTATCTCAGCTTTGAATTTATCTTTTTACAGGTAGGCTTGGGCCAGTTATGATCCCTGTAAGTCAAATAAACAAAAAAGAAGTGCTCAAACAACCCAAATGGGGAGGAAATTGATACATATCCCCAGTGGAGTCACCAATCTGTTGTATCCTTTTCATCACATGAATGGGCAAAAGAGGGAGACTCACAAGTCCAGTTGGGTTAGCTGGATATGACAAAATCTAATGCAAGAGTTACAAATATCAAGCACAAGAAATAAACAAACAACTAAGCTAACAACAATTAAAAAAACTAAACTAAAGTGCTTAAAGGAATTAGAACCAAAATTAACCAAACAATTGACCAATATTCATGCCACCAATGGAGACATTGTATTAGTGGGAAAACACTAAAGACAAAGGGAGACTTATGGATCCCCTCTTCCTCCAAGGGAGGGCTCTTGAACCCCCAATGAGAGAGATATTCTTACAAATATAAAACTAAAAGGAAATGGTGAAGAAATCCAGAGCTCATTCACTCAAGAGGTGATGTGAATATCCCAATGAAATGGTGCTTCTATGATCGAATGAGGAAAGAGGTTCCTTGCAGGAGAATAGAGGAAGAATAAAAATACAAATAGATTCTTGGAAATATAGTGCACCCATGGCCTCTTTTTATAGAAATGATTTGAGGCATTATCCAACCAGTCTTTAGTATGAATAAGGGGCCCTTTAGGTCTTTTTCCAACCCCCCACTCGGATTCATTTTGGATTTGGAGGTCAAATCTACTTGGGAGATGAACCAAAAGTGGGTGGGAGGCTGACTAGAATCATTAATGCGTCATTCTGAGGTGTGCACAGAGTTTTGATTCCATAGTTGCGCATCAGGCGCATGTACGCCTTCCCTGCGTTTTCGACTGGCGCATGTACATGCTCTTCCTTTACATTATGAGAACATGTTGATTTTATAACTAGTTGTATAGTTTGTTCCCTTTGGAAATGATTGTTTGGGCCATGAATGAACTAATAGGTGTTTGGAGATGCTGAATTTCTATAACAATTTGCGGACAAATTTTTAGTGATAACATAGCCCTCTTCTGTAAAGAGGGGAGAGATTTTTGTAGAGAAGTCTTAGAAGAAAAACTCAATATAGAGTTAGGATAGGAGGGAGAATAGTTATTGGAGAGATATTGAGAGAATTGGGACTTTGTTGCATTCCATTTTTTGTGAACATCTATATAGACACACAAAGATAATAGAAAAGCAGTTTTTCCTGCACATAGTGTGTTTATGTATTTGTGTTCATTATTATGTTTTTATGTATTTCATGTATGAATGTGTGAACTGGTGAAGTAACAAATAAGTTTCAATTGTTTCTCTCATGTGAGTTGTGAGTGAAAGGAGTGCACATTGTCCTCAAGGAGTGTGTTGACAGAGGTGAGTTAACCTTAGAGAAGCTCGGGAGATATACTGTTGAACCTTCATCAACGAAAGTGAAAGGAGTGCACAGGAAGAACTCTATGTTGTGTTTAGAGAGAAACAGATTCATATAACAATCTGTAAGGAGGCACTCTGCAAGGTGTGCATCAAGTAAGAGGTTGCCATCAGGGCACCAGAATCCTTAGGAGACTGTGTAAATTGAAAATATCAGAAGAGATAATGCAAGGAGTGCGTAGGAGACAAAATTATTCCAAGTCCAAAATATCAAAAGGGATAACACAAGAAGTGCACGGGAGACAAAATTATTCCAAGTCCTAAAACTCAGAAGAGATAACACTTTCAGAAGTGTAAGTGAGATCCAAATAGTTGGGTCCATAGGAGAAATTTCAAAGTCCTAAACCTTTGAACACTGACAAAATCTTCCAAGATGAAAGAAGTAAAAAATATCAGGAGGAGGAGCGACAAAAACCATTAGATTTGTTGTGGGGAGGATCCTGGACCGTCAAATCAACTTCCAGTGAACAAAGGAAGCATAGATGAGAGGAACAAAGCCCATCCATTAGATCTGAGCATGAAGGACCAACAACCGTTGGATCCAGAGGTAAGTGCATGAGACTTAAACCTTGTGTGTACAAGAGAATGGACTTGTCAAAGTCCCTAAGTCCTGAAGTAATTTGGGAATGTCCATCATCAAGGGGGACAGGTGGTGTGAGATCCACAACTTCGAAAGTTTGTGAACAAAGAGGAGGAGAAATAGCCGAAGTAAATCTTGGTCATTGATCGCCAAGAGGGGTACATGTCCATAGATCAGAGTCTCCGAGTGAAATCACTTCGGGAGAAACAAGTGCCTAGGAGTTCAAAAATCCCGAAGCCCTGAAGAACCGAAGTGCTGAAGGGCCAAAGAGACAAAGGATAAATATGGACCGTTAGATCCAGAAAGGGTACGCGACGACCAATCATAAACTTTGAAAGAAAAGATAAGGAGAAGTTTGAGATTTGAGATCGCCGAAGCCCGAACAACTGAAGTCGCTGGGAGCCATTGATCTAGATTAGATAGGTGTCATCAAATTATGAACCTCGGAGTATCGTACTATGGGGATTTTGTGAATTTTTATTTTGGAATGTCCCAAAGCATCGAATCCCAAAATTTCTAAGGGTTGTTGATCCGAAAGAAAGAACGTGGATCATTGATCTATGAGGGGACACGTGGAGGACAAAGATTCACACTGTTGGACAACCGTTGGGTCAAGGAGGATAGGTTTCAAAGGATCTAACACTCTGTAAGGATTCACTCTAGAGATTTGTGGTTGTTGAGGTTTGAGATCACAGAATGTTGAAGTCCTATAGTGGATGAGAATTGTCGATGTAAAAGTGAACGCGTGGTGCGAGATCTACAACTTCGGG
Source organism: Picea glauca (assembly GCA_000966675.3). Taxonomy (NCBI): domain Eukaryota; kingdom Viridiplantae; phylum Streptophyta; class Pinopsida; order Pinales; family Pinaceae; genus Picea; species Picea glauca. The sequence continues at coordinate 234,756 of JZKD02S1732872.1, forward strand.
TATGAAGCACTCTGGAGGAAAGTAGAGGGTGAAAGCGTTGAATTCCCAAAGAAGATATCGATCATTGATCAAGGAAGAAGCTGAAGGATCCTTGATCTAGTTGAGGACACCAAAGTCCCGAAGAGGAAGAAAAATCATTGATTGGCGAGGATATGTGTCAGCAGATCTTCCACTCTAGAAGATAACCAGTTAGAGGTAGCAAAAATTTGAGAATTGAGATTCCCAAAGACCAGAATCATGGAGGAAAACATAGCTACACATCTGTAGTGACAGGTGTAAGTAGATCTTCCACCAGAATATAGTTGTTGGGGAGGAAGCGAGAGTTGAGAATTGAAACTCCTAAAGGTCAGAGAGCCGAAATCAACAACAACCGTTGATTTGAATGGGAGCTATGTGTTGATAGATCGTGGAAATCTAGGATTGCACGTCGAAGAAGGAAAGAAGGCAGGAAATGAGATTCTATAGCATACATTGATTGAGAGGCAGTACCGAGAGGTTGGATATCAATGGTTGTGCTCAATAGCAAGGCCAGAATATGCTCAGGTTTTAATTTTTTAGAGAGGGCCGCAATTAAAACCACGGTATCACTAAGGGCATACGTGGCGCATTGTAGTGAATTGTGGGGAGAAAAGTGGGTTTTTCTAAAACCACTCTTTCCCGTGCCCACAATCTCATATTTCCATAAGGTCACAACCCAGGGCCATATGAAGGAAGGGGCTATTGAAAAAAAGGGCTAGCACCTGAAACCCGATATTTTCAGAAGCGCACAGATAGAGGTCACGGGTATCACAGGACCTATAGCTTAGGAGGAAATGGGGCCTATGTATAATTTTTTTGGGTTCAATCAGGATCCTAAAGAGTCGATCCTACTCAGAAGAAAGAAATATCCTAGACCGGGAGGTCATAGAACCTAGGAGGGTGGGGGGGATGCATCAGGTGGTATTAAAGATGAATTTTGTTTGCAGATACCAGACAAAGGAGACAGAGGAAAAATTCATTATTTGTTTACATATGTAGGAAAAGGAGGAACGGTGAAAGGATATACTCTGATACCAGTTGGTATCAGAGCCTGAATTGTCAATCTATAGATTTCAGGCGAAAGAGAAAGAGGAGAAGACCTAATTTCTGCTTGCAGACAACAGACAAGAAGGGGATGAAAGGAGATGATATAGTAACATTAGATGATATCATAGGTTCAAATATTCCTATAGACAACAAGTGAAAGGAAGGTAGAGTACTTATTCTTTGTGAGAATTTTGTGGCATGTGCGCAACAACAAAAATTTAAACAACCAGGTGAGCTATGAGAGAAGATGGAGATGCTCTCTTATGTAGAATGATCCATAGGCTTGCCAAGAGGGCAGGTAGAAGGTGGAAATGGCTACTAAAGACCATGGGCGTGGTTGAAAATATGGCCGCAATAATAAATTCAATCCAGAGATGGATCTGGAGCTCAATGAGATAAGAGAAAGGATGGAACAACTACCATTGAGGATGCATCACGATACAAATGTATGCTAAAGGTACAAATGTCTTCTTAATAGGAAGGAAAAATGGCCTGTTAAAAACTTGTTGGCCAGAAAGTAGAAACAAGAGTTGAGAAGGTGGCTGAGGGAATTAGAAAACTCAGTGACATAGAGGAGCAACTGATTCATATCTGTGAGTAAGAAATTGGGAGACACCTTAGTGATGAGGAGGAGGTGAGATTAGATAAAGATCTCATAAAATGACAGGAGAGAAGAGATGGATTTTCATATTACCAGGTGGGAAATGAAATGAGATCATTGGAAGATCTCATAGACTATCGGGAGGACAATAGTGGAAATTGATATTGCCAGGTGGGAAATGATATGATATTAGTAGAGGATTTTGTAAACTGCCAAGTGGGCAGAAATGGACTTTCAAGTTGCCAAGTGGGAAATGGAAAGAGATGAGTCGAAGGTCTCATATATGGCCAGAGAGATAGTGATGAAAGTTCAAATTTCCAAGTGGGAAATGAGATGGGATGGGTTGATCTCATAGACTTCCAGGTGGGAAAAAGAGAAGTCCCAAATTGACAGGTGGGTAGGGGTAAATAAATGAGACTGTCTGAAAGTCTCAAGAGCTCATAAGTGGGTTCAGGTCAACAAGGAGTGCTGATAGGTGAAGATTCATGTGGGTTTGCGGACCATATGAATGAAGATGATGAGAAGTTAGAAACTTCCACCATAAAAGAAGAATATCAAAAGAGTATTTTGATCATTGGAGGGATCAAAGAATTCCTACCAAACAACCAAGTGAAGGCCAACACACGTGATGAAAGTGTAGCACCAGAGGAAGGACAACCAATAGTGATTGTCATGATGAAGGAGTAGGTATCATAATCTTCCCAAGGAGAAGAAGATGAGGAGAACACATTTGATATGCTCACTCAATGGGAGATAGAATTAAGGATTTTGGAGGATTGGTTGGAAAATCCAAAACTAGTAGATGGCTACCAGAAGACAATCATGAAAATTTTAGGAGAAGAACATTCGATAGAATTGCTCAATATTTTTAGCCAGGAGGTTGAATAAGAAATGACTGCAACACTGGAGCCTGCAACAGAAGAGGAAGCATACATCATAGACTTTGTTGAGTTGCATGAGGAACTGGAAACCCTGGAGACAATTAGGCATATCCAACAGGATAAGCTGGAGACATGTGGAGGAGCATACCATCCAGGAGAGCAATTAGAGGAAGCTGGAGATGTACCAATAGAGGAGATAACATAAATGAATATGTCAGAGGGAGAAACTAAGGATAAACTTAGTGAGGAGACTGCATAACTAGAGCAGAGTGGAAAATTAGTGTTTTTAGCACTTTGTAAATTTTCTAGAGGTTGACAACAGAAGAAATCTACCAAAGGTAACTTTATCCAACCACTTTTGAAGCTGGGATCTATCCCTTCCAACTTCAGAGAGGGATCTCTCTGTATGATTTAGCTATGTTTCAAATTTAAAATATTAGGCTAGGTAAAGAAATAGGTCGGTTTTGTTGTCAAAGTATTTTTTCGAATTGGTTGAGACAGTCTACACATCCATTGGGCTATGGGGTCTGTGTTTTAATGAAATATGAGATCCGAACCAGAAACGCAAAGGAAAACTTTCACAAGGTGAGATAATATAATCACTGGATTCTTTAATAGCATAAATGATGAATACTAGAAAAATGAGAAAGATAATTTTAAATGAAGAAGCAGTTAAGAATTTCTTTATTGAAAACACCAGAAGATAAAACACTAAAATCTTTCGAGTCAGAAACAGGGTATACGAGATAAATCCTGCAACATTCATTACTCTTAAAGATTAGATTTAGAAAATAGTATGATAACGAAGCGAGAATAACATTCAGCTTAGAGAGAAAAACATCACCTGTGAGTACACGCAAGAATCCTATAAAAGTGCCTCCTTTTATTAATGGAAGATCTCTTCAAAAAGATTACAGTCTGATAGTGTCAGGGTGTGAAGATCAACAACCCTCAATACTTCGAAAGATGAAGTATTTATAACTCAGATTACAAATGATCCTGTCATTAATGATCAAGACCTGTTAAATATATTTTTAGCCTAACTAACTTAACAAATTTCCTAAATCTAGGAATTCCTTGATGACGTGGTGTAACTACATGTTGATTTCTGGGTGGGCCATTGCTGAAGCCTCTGCATGACCTCATCTGACTGGACAAATGACTGGACTGGGAAAGCTCATCTGCTACTCGATCAGATCATAGAGTTCCTCCCATCGGAGATGACTGGGCACGTTGATTTTGAGTAGCCTTCAATACACTTCGTCCATTTCTGTGTACTTGGCGAAGGTAGGCTTGGTGAGGAAGATGTATTGAATCTCGTGTTGGATACTGATGTCCCACTGAAGAGCATCTAGAAATTCTTTGCCGATGATTCTCCCTTGAATGCCTACAAACTTTGAACTGTCCATAGCCACATTGGCCAATCTCTTCTTGTAGTCGGGGAGTGTCATCAATTTATCATTGATTACCTTCAGACCAGGCAGACCTTTCTTCTGTAGAGCCTCAATCTTACTGAAGAATCTTTGTACCCCTAGGTCCATGGCCTGAACCTTTTCTTCCAGCTGAACCATTAATTCTCTCTTGGTCAAAAATCTTTTGACCTCAAGGATGGTCTTTGTTCTGTCTTCAATTTTCATCTCTTCCCTGGTCTTAGAATTGAGGAACTTGATGATCTCGTTCGCCTGTGTTGGCATGTCTCCCAATTCTACTCTGATCTTCTCGATGGCTTGTTTTCTTTTCTGTACCAATTCATTCTGCTCAAACATGATCTGGATCATGGGACATATCTCATTCATGGACTTAGTGATGTATGTCCATACACTCTCCTTAACCTCGGCCAGAGTCTTTCCTGCCACTGTTTGCTTCCGGAGCTGTTGTAGCTCCTACTTGAGTTGCTTTGTCACCTGCTTTTCCTTGGAGAGGCTGGTCTGGAAGGAAGATTTGAGTTCTTGAAGGTTCTCAATCTCCTTTTTTAGCCTACTGATCTCTGTTTCCTACAGGTTCATTTTTTCCATGGACTTAGCCAGGTCGGATGTCTTCTCCTGGGATGTCAATGGAGTCACGGATGGGACTTCTGTCACTGATGTTGTGCTCACTCCTGAAATTGGAATAGAACTCAATGGAATAACTTCCATTGGCTTCAGTTGCTCTTTCTCTTTTAACAACTTCTACATCTCAACTTCCATCTCCTTAAGTTGTGTGTCCTGCTCCATGAACAACTTGAGCATTTCATCCTTCTCTCCTTCTTTCTCTGCTATCTCCTTCGCCTGCGAATCCTCTATGGGTGGGAGCTTCAGTTGTTTCCTCAAGGAGGCTATGTCATCATTCTTCTTTTTTATCATTTCTCTAGCTGCTTTCACGTTTGAAGGATCGTAACCGATCTTGAGGACCAACTCCTCCAAAGTTTTGATCCTATTTTCCTTTGCAAAGGACAATATCTTCTCCAACTTGAGTTGTGTTTGAACATTTTTCATGGACACTTGTAATTTGGACGCGGAGGTGGAAGCATGCACCAATGTATAGAAAACCATTTCCCCTGTCTGCTTGTGCAGATCCATCTGGTCGACCGGATGCACGTCCTTCGTCTGGAATTCGAAGGTGGCCCTTTTATAGTCAGTGATCACCTTGGGGTCTGGTACCTATTCCTGGAGGAATGCCATATGCATTCTTCCCTTCTTGGTGTTGAATGATGATACAACCTATGTTGCATAGTCGATGTCTGCTTCCAAAACTGGGTGCAAGTACTGTTGGTTAGGGTCTAGTTCCTTTTCTTGATCAGCTCATATTTTTCAAAAATGCTCAACTTGGGCCCTACCTTGCCCGACTGGGTGTTCAATGGGGAGTCTATGGATTTCTTCGGTAATGATGGGGTGATGAACTTATGGAGGCTCGAACCGAAGGGTGGAATACCAAATTTGGTCATTGTAGTAGACGGGGCTTCTTTTTCCCCGGTGGGTCCAGGAACTGCAGAAGTCTTAGGCCTCTTGGTAGGCAGCTGGAATTCCTCGAAAGATACCTCAGTGACAGGTGGAGATAAATCTTGCCTCAACATTTTCTCTTTTGGGACCTGTGGTGTGGTTGTTTGTGACACAATGGCCAGGGGGTCTTGCTGTTCTACTTTGACCAATGTGTTAGGCTCCCACACTGTCTGATTTGGAAATTTTTCCACTTCAGGCCTAGCTTCATGAACATATGGGATGTTCTTGTTCTTCACCCTCATCTTTGAGATGATCCCACATGGATCATAATGCCATGGGAAGCTCATATAGAACTTCATTTCCCTTAGCATCCTGTCTGCCTCTTCTCTAGCACCATGATTACTGCAGATGAAGGAGCCAATCTGCCCCTTGATTCTAAACTGTTTCTTTTTCTTCAGTGACACAAAATGGATATCATCAGAATTTATTATCTACCTTATATATTCCAACGTGAAAATTCTGATAGGAAGGTACTTAGGCAGCTTATACGTTGCCAAATCGCACCTATATACTCTGATCTCAATGTAATATTGATACAGGTACCAATCCCCAATCTTTGTGTTATCCGAGAGATGTAGGATTCTTTGAAATTCATCGTTTATCTGAGGCTCGGGCCTGCCACCTAGCATACTTACCACCAGGTGGTAGAATTGGTCGATGAACTCCTTGAAATGGAAATCAGTGGAGTTTTGCTTGAGCAAGGAGGTCCATGTTGTGACTTCCTGAGGTCGACCATATCCATCCATCTTCTGCATGGAAAAGCCAAATTTATCCGCCTGGAAGAAGACAAACAAGTATGCTAGTATCGACGAGTATCTAAACATGCCTTCCATGCTGAAATTCATGAACTATTCATGAATATTGTCTACCAAGAATGTGCTAAAGTCAAATTGTGTGGTGGGATTTTCATCGGTAGAGAAGATGGATAGAAAACCCATAATTGGTTCATCTACCCACTGATCAGAATAGTATCCTAACAAAGCACAAAGGGATGAGATGACTTGGTTTCCCTTAGTCGAGAACATGGAAGACAGATAAGGAGGATTTGTGGAGGGAAATTGAGCAGATGGGGGAAGGAAAATATCGAATATTTGAGCTCTTTGGGGGAAGGTCATTTTCTGGTATAATTCTGTAAGAATTTCCAGGTTGAAGGGAGACGCAGAGTCAGCTCAGGGGATTTGCATCATCTGGTATATGGATTCGGGCATGATGAGGAACAAGATCTCTCTGGACGAGGAGATGACGACTCTTTGTTTGGGAATATAGTGGGCTTGACACTTGAGAGAGAACTTGGGAAAATGGTGGATCTGAGGGAAGAGGTAGAGGGATAAATTGGACTCCTAGAGTCCAATTTCATCATTTTGGTCCATGAAAAATTCCCTGAGCCACGACTGAAGGTCTGAGAAATAAAAATCGCATTTTGTATATACGATTAATCGGTCTTTTTCAACCAGTGGGATCCTTTCCAGGTCGATAGGAGGCGGGAGAAACGAATTCTCCTCTCCTTCTTTTTTGGATTTTGGCGCCATTTCTGCAATAGTACATGCAATAAAACACAACGTTAGTGGGGGTGACTGATTGTGGATGAGGGAAATTGACTGTAAAGGAGGAGTAAATGGTGTATTTATCTGGTGCAATGGGTGAATAGCGAAAGTAAGGAGAATAACAGTAGTTTTAAGTAAACGGGGGTCGGTTGGGCACGGAAGACAGGTCAGCTAGATAATGGATAGGTTATCTAGTAATAAATGGCCAATGGATCATTTTGAGGGTGAGATGGTGGGTGAAAGTGGCTAAAGGATACGGATGGGTGATGTGGTGGCTATCGATTGGAGGTAAAATTCATAGTAAGGGGCTTTCCACGATTGAATGGGGGGGAAGGACTGACAACAATTATGGGACATGACCATTTCGAGAAAGGTGGATGGTGACGTCTAGAGATGATGATGATCAGTTAGATAGTAGGAGATGATGGGACTCGGGACCAGTATATTGATGCCACGTATAGGCAGGGGCCTGCCATAGGAAAGATTCCATTCTGGACCCCCCCCTTTAGTTAAAAGCAGATCATCCGGGGGGGTCCGAAATCCATTTTGGGCCGCTGATCTACGCGTCTGTTTCTGAGCTGC
>JZKD02S1732872.1:242498-253891 GCA_000966675.3 Picea glauca
AAATTCTTTTATGCCCTCTTTTTCCTTTTTTTTTTTCTTTTTCCTTTTCTTTTTTCTTTTCAAATTATTTGCAGAATGAAAAATCATTTGTCAACAAAAACACTAGAGACAAATAATATCCCAGTCACCAGTTGATCCTATAACTTATAGGATGATAACAACGTCTCCACTTGGGGATGGTACTTTCCCTGTGAAGTGCCAAGAATCTTGGTTCCTGTCATTCTGAAAATTTCTGCCTAGTGGCCTTCATTAGTTTTATTCTCAAAAATTGGAAGAACAGTGGTTAGTGGCATAGGGCCTTCTCTTCAGGCTTCAACCAACTGACTAATGTTATTCACTCAGAAAATGCAGGTGAAAAAATAAAAATAAGAATGGTATGTACAATGGAGAGTGAAAACTTGAGTCTCTACTGAGGTGGCACATAATGTTTTAGCATTCTGCCATTTACAGGTCCTCCTGGTAGATCTGTCCCATTAGCGTTGTTCAGCAAGAAAGCGTTGTTCCCCTTGAATGCTTGGATCATGTATGGTCCTCTCCATAGACTGTCAAATTTTCCATGCTTTCCCTTGTCTTCATTTCTGGCATCCCATCTCAGCACCAAATATCCTAGCTCAAAATCATCTTCCTTGGTTCTTTTGTCAAAAATCTTCTTGATGCTTTCTTGGATTACCTGAGACTTATTGAAAACTTCTTCCCTAGACTGTTGTAAATGGATCATCTGGTTAATCTGTCTATGTGAATAATTTGGCTCGACTTGTACATCTTGAAGCAACTTCATGGCAGGGACTCCTAAGGAAGTGGGGAAAACTGCCTCTATGCCATAGACCAGCTGGTATGGTGACATACCAATTGACCTTTTGGTGGTCAGTCTATCAGCCCATAATGCGAACACCAACTTCTTATGCCATGATTTATTGTTTTCCTACAACGTTTTCTTGATGATATTTACCAAGGTTTTTTTTTAATATTCTGCTAGCCCATTCCCCTGAGGGTAGTAAGCCGTGGAATGTCCCAAACCAATGTGATACCATTTGCACAAATCTATGAGCTTCTTCGACCGAAAAGCAACTGCATTATCAATTATAATCTTTCTAGGACATCCAAAGCGAGACAAGATATTATTTTCAAGGAATTTGATAATAACAGAGTCAGTGCCTTGCCTTCTTTATACTTCTTCGATCCATTTAGTAAAATAATCGGTGGCAATGAGAATCCACTTGTGTTGGCCTGAAGAAGGGGGGTTTATTTCTCCAATGAAGTCCAATCCCCATTGCTAGAAAGGGGCTTCAACTGAGATCGGTTTTAGGGGGAGAGGGAGAAGTTTCCTTTTTCCTTCAAACAACTGACATTGATGACATGCAGTCACTTTATGATGTACATCGGCAAATAGGGTGGGCCAATAGAATCCATCTCTGAGTATTTTGTTGGTTGTGACCTTCCAGTTCAGATGGCCACCACATTCTCCTGCATGAAATTCTTGTAACATGTTTTCAGCTTCATCTTTCAATAAACAATTTAACAGAATGCCTCCAGGATCTTTCCAATACAAGTTGCCTTCTAGAATATAGAATTTTAAGGCTTTCAACTTTAAAAATCTAGCTTTAGTCTTAGTAAAACCAAGGGGAGCTTGTAAATTTTTCAAAATGAATATAAGGTCTGCATACCATGGAGAGTTGAGAAATACCTCTCTCACACTTGGAGTCTCCATCTCGCCCTGTTCATCTGCTGTAGCTAAAAAATTAATGTCAATAGCATGGAAATTTGATTCAGCCATTAATTTTGGTAGGCCTTGACCCTTGATTAGTTTTGTAGGCTTAATCTCTATATCGTATTCTAAAATGACAACAATCCATTTTCCCCTTCTCCCATCTGGGTTGTCCTGGGTCAAAATGTCTTTCACTACCACATTCAGAACATATTGAATGGTATGAGAATGGAGGATGTAGACCCTAAAATCTTTTATATCTTTCACCAAGGTGAAAGCTTGTTTCTCCATTATCTTGTAATTCAAAGCAACGTCTCTCAATGCTTTACTGAAGAAAGTTATGGGTTTTTCATACCCTTCACTGTTCTTTTGTAGTAATACCGTTGCTATAGTATGTTTGGAAGCGAAAGAAAAAAGATAGAAATACTTGGTAAAATCAGGACTGATCAAAACAGGGGCCTCTGTGAGTGCTCGTTTGACTTGTTCGAAGGACTGTCTGGACTCAGAGTCCCATTTTATTTTCACATCCTTTTTATCATATTTGTAATGCTTCTAAGGAGCTTGGCCAGATTGGGAATGAATCTTCATAGAAAGTTTATTCTCCCGATAAAAGATTGTAGTTCTTTAAGGTTTCTTGGGTGTTCTAATTTTTGTATGGCCTAGATTCTGCTGGGGTCTATTTTGATCCCATCCTTGGAGATAATGTGTCCTAGTAGTTTTCCTTCCTCTAGACCAAAAAGGATTTTCTTAGGATTTAAAGAAATCCCAAACCTTATACATTTCTCGAAGAATCATCTGAGGTGTCGCAGGTGTTCGTCGTCAGATCGAGAAAACACAATTACATCATCCAAATAGATGACAATAAACTTACCTGATTCTTCCACAAAGGAGATATCCATCATTCTCTGGAAAGTGGCTCCAACGTTCATCAAACCAAAAGGCATTTTCACATACATGAAAGTGCCCCATGGTGTGGTGAAAGCGGTTTTGTCTTGGTCATCAGGTTGAACTAGGACCTTATTGTAACCCGAGAAATTGTCCAGCAAAGATATTTGACTGGATCCGACTACCCTTTGAAGGATGTGATCCATTTTTGGCAAGGGGTAATTATCCTTTAGGGAGACCTTATTCAAATTTCGAAAACCTATGCAAAGTTTGATTTCCCCATATTTCTTACGTGTAGGGACCAGATTAGAGACCCATTTGGAAAAACGCAACGGGACTATGATTTTGGCATCGTACATTTTTTTGATTTCCTTTTCTATCAGAGGGAGAAACTTTGGATTTATCCTCCTAAGTTTCTATCTAAATGATTTTTGGTCTTCCTTTATTGGAATCCTATGTTGCATGATGCTAGTATCATAAGCTTTCAAATCCTCATAACCCTAGGCAAAGACATCCGAATACTCTTTGAACAACTCAATGTATTTGAGTTTTTGCTCTGAGGGTAATGATTTAGACAGTTTGACTATCCTAGGTTTCTATTTAGTCCCTATATTACATTCTTCTACCTCTTGTCCATTGGCTTCGATTTTCGTTTTTTTGGCTACGTCGTTAAAATCAAACAAGTCTTCTAAAGGAACTAGACCCCTAGGAAAAACATTTCTTTTCAAATGTAAAACATCGACATCCATCTCATCATCGCCTAATTCTCCTGAATCTACACTATTTACACTATCAATTTCAAAATCTGATCTATTTACATTTTCATCTTCGTTCTCTAAATCTATATTTGTACATTCAAAATCGTTTTTACACTGCAGAAAGTCTTTGATTTGATCATCATTACCAAACACTTTCCAGTACCTAATATTGCCGGGAACGGTTGGTCTGCATTTCACCTCCACAGTGTATGGGTGAGTCAAGCGGAAAGGAATCTTACATGTGGCTGCTAACATAGCCAATCCGTCCACAAGAATGTTTTGTCCCCTCAACATTACCTGCAAGTCAACTTCAGTGAAACATCTAAGGGAATCAAGAACGACATTCCTATAAGATCTAATACATGGGTGTTTCACAACGTACTCACCTTTGATTTTCTTGATTATCAACTCAGAATCACCTCTTACCATAATCTGTTTAGCACCAACTCTTTTCAAAATCTTTAGATCGAGCATCAAGGCTTCATACTTGGCAATATTGTTAGTGCATTGGAAATTTAATTTGTAAGAATGGTTTTCTGAATACCTATTTCTGTGGTTATGCAACCAAACTCCTGCTCCAGCTCCTTCTTTGCTCACTGCTCCATCAAAATCCATGCTCCAGAAATCTGCCAGTAATTCTTCAGTTATCATGTTTTTCATCCTTGCTACCTCAATGGTTTCTTGGCCTTCATCTTGACTAGATGTATCTTCTGCCAGCTGAGTATCTTGTTCTCCCGTGTCACCATCATTGTACAAGATAAAAGAATCCAAGTCAGAATGAGTGGAGTAAAGGGGATAGTTGTGTGGTTTTTCTTGGCTATTGACCATGTATTTCATCAGCGTTTCTCTGTATAGCCTTCTTTGTTGCCCAAAAACTGGGATAGTGGCATAAGACATATCTAGCTGCAGGGTTCCTCTCAACTTATCCCCCCAAGATCGGATAGCAACATTCCATACTTCAGAGGGATGTCTGCAACTACCACATCCATTACCATGCTCTTCGTAGGAATCTGAACCAAGGTGATGCATAGGTCCTTGATCAAACCAATGCATATAACTTTATTGGATTCGAATGAGTGTAAATCCTTGTAAGGTCTGGTGACCTCTAGTCCCATTTTCTCCATTACTGCTTTAGACATAAGATTGTGGGAAGCACCCGAATCCAGCATAGCATTATGAAATATCAAGTCATGTATGTTTAGACTGATGTAAAAAGGAGTGACATCACCAGTATCATCTCGACCATCTACTTTAGGTCCAAACAGAAGTTCGGGTTGATCATCAGTAAGGTTCACAATGTCTGAATGATTTGTTGATCCAATGGTTAAGGCCTTCATGCCTATGTCAGATTCAATGGTCAGTGCTTTAATCACCTGTGAATGATAAATGTCTTTGTTCATCAATTCTGAAAGTGGGATGGGAATTTTTACTTTGGCTAATTCCCCCTCAAGGCTAAAGGGTGTAGGAGCTCTGCCTTGGCTCATCAATTCTGGTTTGTCCACCATGTTCTTCTGGCCAGAAGTACTTAGTGGATTAACAGGTGAAACCTCAGGCTGTGACGATCTTTCCAGAATAGTAAGGTTTTTCTTTGTAGGAACTTCGACAGTACTCTTCTTAGGAATCTTCTTGACAAATGGCTCGGAGGCCTTCCTGGTTTCGATTACCTTCGTCATTTCAATCGTCTTTTTTGGGGAACTCCCTTCTATCTTTTTACTCCGCAGATTATACTGCCAGTGTACCTCCAAAATGGCATTTTCAAAATCCTGTTGTTCTACATCTTCAGCTTCTTCACTTACTTTTGTTTGATTGAGAAGAAAAAGTTCTTTCTCTTCTTGGGTAAGGAAAATAGCTTCGTTATCGTGAATGCCCATGAGATTTATGTGAGTATCATCCAGTTCTTCGATTACTTCCTCCCCTTCATCAGCATAATTTTCTTTTAGGGTAGGTCTGATATATTGATCTAGACCTCTCTACTCTCTTTGATCCCTAGGATCTCTCTGTATGACTTGAGGAGGGTTTCTCCTAAAGTTAGGGTTCCAAACCTGATGAGCTGGTGGGTTTTCTCTTGGAGGATTTTTGTCTGACACAGTAAGTCTTTCCATCATTATTTCCATTTCTCTAGCTAAAGAATCCAATTTGGAATCTGAGGTTGATGTGGAAGGTTCTTCTTTAATTGTGATTCTCCTCTCTGACCTCTGACGTGCCCTTTTTGCCAACAAATTGGCCTTATTGCACTTTTCTACATGTCTTCTAGGGTGGTAGAATTTCTTTCCCTTAGTTGGTATGACATGTCAGCATCAAAGACATTAGGGAATTTTATCAAGGCCAAACCCTGTGGAGGTTTGATTTCAACTGGGATTGGATTGTACAGGTTATTGAAATGAGTGCAGTAATCTTTCACTGCCTCACCTTGATTTCTTCTGATATTTTCGTATTCTGACAAAATTTGTAGAGGGTTTTTCTTTACCTCCCATCTGTCTAGAAAACTCCTTTGGAATGTGGTAAGGTTAAGGACTGAGGCGACACACAACCCTTTGTACCATTTTTTAACGTCACCTATCAAACTTTGGGCAAACAATCTCATTTGAACGTCAGCTTCATCTACTTCATGCAGATCATAATAATCATTCATTTTATCTATGTGTTGTTGTGCGCTCAAAGGTCCGGTTGCATCGAACTGTGGAAGTATCGTTTGATAGTCTTGGGGAATGGCATGAAGAGGTGCATCCAACACCAAGGGAGCATATCGAGCTACCATAATGTGTGGAGGAGGTGGGATAATAGTCTGGATGATCGGTGAGGTAGTGACTGAAGATGAGGACGCAGAGGGACTAGATAGCACTGAGGGAGTGATTTTCGTTTTTGCAGTGGGAGACAAAACTTTAGGGGTTCGGGGTTGTAAAACAGTTGGGTCGAAAATGATTCCAGTCACAAAACTATCAAACCATGTTCTAACCAGGATTTGTTGTGGAAAGGTGTCAAGGTTAGGGTTTTGAAAGGTAACAGGTTTCCTTGAAAAGGAAAGGGACTTATGCAAGGGAGTATGACTCACTGAGCCTTCAGCTATGGTCTTTTTCTTGAGTAACTATTCTGGGTTATCTGTCACTATCGCATGTTCTGGGTCTAGATGAGATCGAGTATAAACTTTCTTAGGAGCCATATTTCTTTTTGATTTTATATATATATACTTTTTAGTTTTATGAGTCCAAAAATAATATGTACAAATTTCAATCAACCTCTAAACATTACTTTCTTCTCAAATTTGCAATATTCCAGCAACAAACTTTCTTTTTACGGAGAAGAAAACGTGCAATTATAAATATTATATGTTTTGTTCCCCAGTGGAGTCGCCACTATGTTAGCACTCTGTAAATTTCCTAAAGGTTGACAACAGAACAAATCTACCAAAGGTAACTTTATCCAACCACTTTTGAAGCTGGGATCTAGCCCTTCCAACTTCAGAGAGGGATCTCTCTGTATGATTTAGCTATGTTTCCAATTTAAAATATTAGGCTGGGTAAAGAAATAGGTCATTTTTGTTGTCAAAGTGTTTTTTCGAATTGGTTGAGACAGTCTACACATCCATTGGGCTATGGGGTCTGTGTTTTAATGAAATATGAGATCTGAACCAGAAACACAAAGGAAAAATTTCACAGGGCGAGATAATATAATCACTAGATTCTTTAATAACATAAATGATGAATAACAGAAAAATGAGAAAGATAATTTTCAATGAAGAAGCAGTTAAGAATTTGTTTATTGAAAACACCAGAAGATAAAACACTAAAAACATTTGAGTCAGAAACAGGGTATACGAGATAAATCCTGCAACATTCGTTACTCTTAAAGATTAGATTTAGAAAAAAGTATGATAACAAAGTGAGAATAACATTCAACTTAGAGATAAAAATATCACCAGTGAGTACACGCAATAATCCTGTAAAAGTGTCTCCTTTTATTAATGGAATATCTCTTCAAAAAGATTACATTCTGATAGCATCAGGGTGTGAAGATCAACAACCCTCAATACTTCGAAAGATGAAGTATTTATAACTCAGATTACAAATGATCTTGTCATTAATGATAAGGACATGCTAAATCTATTTTTAGCCTAACTAACTTAACACATTTCCTAAATCTAGGAACTACTTGATGACGTGGTGTAACTGCACGCTTATTTCTGGGTGGGCCGTTGATGAAGCCTTTGCATGACCTCATCTGACTGGAAAAATGACTGGACTAGGACAGCTCATCTGCTACTCGATCAGATCATAGAGTTCCTCCCATTGAAGATGACTGGGCATGTTGACTTTGAGTAGCCTTCGATACACTTCGACCATTTCTATGTACTTGGCGAAGGTAGGCTTGGTGAGGAAGATGTACCAAATATTGTGTTGGATACTGATGTCCCACTGAAGAGTGTCTAGAAATGCTTTGCCGGTGATTCTCCCTTGAATGCATGTAAACTTTGAACTATCCTTAGCCACATCAGCCAATCTCTTCTTGTAGTCTGGGAGTGTCATCAATTTATCATTGATTATCTTCAGACCAGGAAAACCTTTCTTCTGTAGAGCCTCAATCTTAATGAAGAATATTTGTACCCCTAGGTCCATGGCCTGGACCTTTTATTCCAGCTGAAGCATTAATCCTCTCTTGGACAAAACTCTTTTGACCTCAAGGATGGTCTTTGTTCTGTCTTCAATTTTCAGCTCTTCCATCTCTTCCCTAGTCTTCGAATTGAGGAACTTGATGATCTCATTCGCCTATGTTGGAAAGTCTCCCAATTCTACTATGATCTTCTCGATGGCCTGTTTGCTTCTCTGTGCCAATTCATTCTGCTTGAACATGATCTGGATCATGGGCCATATCTCATTCATGGACTTAGTGATGTCTGTCCATACACTCTCCTTAACCTCGAACAAAGTCTTTCCTACCACTGTTTTCTTCCGGAGCTGCTGTAGCTCCTGCTTGAGCTGCTCTGTCATCTGCTTTTCCTTGGAGAGGTTGGTTTGGAAGGAAGATTTGAGTTCCTAAAGGTTCTCAATCTCCTCTTTTAGCTTGCTGATCTCTGTTTCCTGCAGGTTCATTTTTTCCATGGACTTAGCTAGGTCGGTTGTCTTCTCCTGGGATGACAATGGAGTCACGGATGGGACTTCTTTCACTGATGCTGTGCTCACTCCTAAAATTGGAATAGCACTCAATGGAATAACTTCCATTGGCTTCAGTTGCTCTTTCTCTTTTAACAACTTCTCCATTTTAGCTTCCATCTCCTTAAGTTGTGCATCCTGCTCCATGAGCAGCTTGAGCATTTCATCCTTCTCTCCATCTTTCTCTGCTATCTCCTTCACCTGTGAATCCTATGTGGATGGGACCTTTAGTTGTTTCCTCAAGGAGGCTATGTCAACATTCTTCTTTTCTATCATTTCCTCAGCTGCTTTCATGTTTGAAGGATCGTAACCGATCTTGAGGACCAACTCCTCCAAAGTTTTGATCCTATTTTCCTTTGCAAAGGACAATATCTTCTCCAACTTGAGTTGTGTTTGAACATTTTTCAGGGACACCTGCAATTTGGACGCAGAGGTGGAAGCATGCACCAACATATAGAAAACCATTTCCCCTGTCTACTTGTGCAGATCCATCTGGTCGACCGAATGCACGTCCTTCATCTGAAATTCAAAGGTGGCCCTTTTATAGTCAGTGATCACCTTGGGGTCTAGTACTTGTGCCTAGAGGAATTCCATATGCATTCTTCCCTTCTCTGTGTCGAATTTCGATAATAACCTATGTTTCACAATCAATGTCTGCTTCCAAAACTAGGTGCAAGTACTGTTGGTCAGGGTCTGGTTCCTTTTCTTGATCAACTCATATTTTTCAAAAATGCTCAACTTGGGCCCTACCATGCCTGACTGGGTGTTCAATGGGGAGTCTATGGATTTCTTCAATAATGATGGGGTGATGACCTTATGGAGGCTCAAACCAAAGGGTGGAATACCAACTTTGGTCATTGTAGTAGATGGGGCTTCCTTTTCCCCGGTTGGGCCAGGAACTACAGAAGTCTTAGGCCTCTTGGTATGCAGCTAGAATTCCTCAGAAGATACCTCAGTGATAGGCAGAGATAAATCTTTCCTCGGCCTTTTCTCTTTTGGGACCTGTGGTGTGGTCATTTGTGACACAGTGGTCAAGGGGTCTTGCTATTCTACTTCGACTAAAGTGTTAGGCTCCCACACTGTCTGATTTGCAAATTTTTCCACTTCAGGCCTAGCTTCATGAACATATGGGATGTTCTTGCTCTTCACCCTCATCTCTGAGATGACCCCACATGGATCATAATGCCATGGGAAGCTCATAGAGAACTTCATTTCCCTTAGCATCATGTCTGCCTCTACCCCAGCGCCACGATTGTTGCAGATGAAGGAGCCAATCTGCCCCTTGATTCTAAGTTGTTGCTTTTTCTTCAGCGATAAAAAATGGATATAATCAAAATTTATTATCTGCCTTATATATTCCAATGCGAAAATTCTCACAGGCAGATACTTAGGTAGATTATACAGTGCCAAATCACACCTGTATACTCTGATCTCGATGTAATCTTGATACAGGTACCTGTTATCTGAGAGATGCAGGATTCTCTGAACTTCATCGTTTATCTGAGGCTCAGGCTTGCCGCCTAGCATACTTACCACTGGGTGGTAGAATTGGTCGATGAACTCCTTGAAACTGAAATCAATGGAGTTGTGCTTGAGTAAAGAGGTCCATGTTTTGACTGCCTGAGGTCGACCATCTCCATCTTCTGCATGGAAAAGCCAAATTTATCTGCCTGGAAGAAGATGAACAAGTATGCTATTATCGATGATTATCTAAACATGCCTTCCATGCAAAAATTCACGAACTGTTTGTGAATATTTTCTGCCAAGAATGTGCTGAAGTCAAACTGGGTGGTGGGCTTTTCATCGGTAGAGAAGATGGATAGAAAACCCAAAATTGGTTCATCTACCCACTGATCAGAATAGTATCCTAACAAAGCACAAAGGGATGAGATGACCTGGTTTCCCTTAGTCGAGAACATGGAAGATGGATAATGAGGATTTGTGGAGGGAAATTGAGCGGATGTGGGAAGGAAAAACTTGAATATTGGAGCTCTTTGGTGGAATGTCATTTTCTTGTATAATTCTGTAAGAATTTCCAGGTTGAAGGGAGACACAGAGTCAGTTCGGGGGATTTGCATCATCTGGTCTATGGATTCGGGCATGATGAGGAACAAGATCTCTCCAGATGAGGAGATGATGGCTCTTTGTTTGGGAATATAGTGGGATTGACACTTGAGAGTGAACTTGGGAAAATGGTGGATCTAAGGGAAGAGGTAGAGGGGTAAATTAGACTGCCAGAGTCCAATTTCATCACTCTGGACCAGGAAAACTTCCTTGAGCCATGACTGAAGGTATGAGAAATAAAAGTTACATTTTATATCTACGATTAATCGGTCTTTGTCAACCAGTGGGATCCTGTCCAGGTCGACAGGAGGCAGGAGAAATAGATTCTCCTCTCCTTCTTCTTGTTTGGATTTTGGCACCATTTCTGCAATAGTACATGCAATAAAACACAATGTTAGTGGGGGCGACTGACTGTGGATGAGGGAAACTGACTGTAACGGAGGAGTAAATGGAGAATTTCTCTGGTGCGATGGGTGAATAGTGAAATTAAGGATAATAATGATAGTTTTAAGTAAACGGGGGTTAGTTGGGCATGGGAGATAGGTCAGTTGGATAACAGATAGGTTATCCAGTAACAAATGGCCAATGAATCATTTTGAGGGTGATATGGCAGGTGATGGTGGCTGAAGGATATGGATGGGTGATGTGGAAGCTATCGATTGGAGGTAAAAGTCATAGTAAGGGGCCTACCATGAGCGAATGGGGGGGAAGGACTGACAACAGTTATGGGACATGACCATTTCGGGAAAGGTGGATGGTGACGTCCAGAGATGACGATGATCGGTCAGATAGAAGGAGATGATGGGACTCGGGACTAGTAGATTGATGCCATGT
>JZKD02S1732872.1:254228-264789 GCA_000966675.3 Picea glauca
TTTTCTCCAAACTTTTCATGACTACACCACCAAGGGGTTAGTCGAACAACATTTAGGTATCCAAATCATGGTGCAACATTAATCATCAAACTGGTTCTTATTGAAATGAAGCAACCATGCAACTAACCTATATTCTGACCTAGTTTCCTATGACAGTTAACCCAGATTAGACTGTTGGGTTAAAAATTTACTCTACCCTAGGGCTATCTGACCAGGATTAGACAGTCTGGCCAGATTTATTCACTAATCTAACCTAGACACTTTGGCTAAGATTAAACCGTTTAGCCAAACTCATTCACTACCCTATCAACATCAATTTAAAAATAACTTGGCCATGCTTGAAAGGTATGGACCAGGTTACTATTATTGCATGGGTTTTTTATTGAAATTCTTTTATGCCCTCTTTTTCCTTTTTTTTTTCTTTTTCTTTTTTCTTTTCTTTTCTTTCTTTTTCCTTTTCTTTTTTCTTTTCAAATTATTTGTAGAATGAAAAATCATTTGTCAACAAAAACACTAGAGATAGATAATATCCCAGTCACCAGTTGATCCTATAACTTATAGGATGATAACAAGTGCCATAAGGGGAAATAAAGATAGCATGGGGGATCAAGATGACCTACCCTTTGAATAGGAAGTGCAGCAGAAAAGACTGCATAAGAAGAGTCAGACACTTGAGAAGCTAGATAGGGTGATAGAGGAGATAAGAAGGTTGATGTTGAGGTCAGTAGAAGAAGTCATCAAAGGGAAGCTAAACAGGGTAGAACCTACAATAATAGAAGGGAAGAAGGAGAAGAAGAAGAAACAATGACATATTTGGAGAGGAGAAAGAGGACAACTCTAAGGGAGATTTTGGGATCCAGGAAGATTTCAACACGGGAGAAGAGGAGCTCATGAGTGGGATCTCATGATTTTCCTAGTAGTGGAGTATGATGCAAGAGCATCGCTCCACCTCAGCAAATGCACTAGCAAGCCAACACATAGATGCCCAATGGAGAAAGGGAGAGGCATTGACCCTCCCATTTTTAAATTCGAAATGATCCTATACAGATTTTGTGTTGTAAGGATGATAAATTCCAAGACATACCTTTGTATAGGTAGTGGATAGGGTTGCCTTAAATGGTTTCTTGTAAGTAGGTATATATTCTAATCAGGTCTGGATCATCATTTATGTAATGATTCATAGGAGTATGGTTTCATAACTGAGACAGTGATGGCACTAAGGAGGTGAAGAGGATACGCTCATAGATCCGTCTTTTGTAAAGAGGGGAAAGATCTTTGTAGAGAGGTCTTAGAAGTAGAACTCAGGATAGAGTTAGGATAGGAGGTAGAATAGTTCTTGGAGAGATATTGAGAGAAATGGGACTCTGTTGTAGTCCATATTTTGTAAACATCTGTATAGACACACATAGATAATAGAAAAGTAGTTTTTCCTGCACATAGTGTATTTATGTATTTGTGTTCATTATTATATTTTTATGTATTTCATGTATGAATGTGTGAACTGGTGAATGAATAAGTTTCAATTGTTTCTCTCATGTGAGTTGTGAGTGAAAGGAGTGCACATTGTCCGGAAGGGGTGCATTGATAGAGATGAGTTAACCTCATAGAATCTCAAGAGAGATACCATTGAACCTTCATCAACGGAAGTGCAAGGAGTGCACATGAAGAAATCTTTGTTGGGTTTAGAGACAAACAGAGTCATAGAACACTCTGTAAGGAGGAGCTATGCAAGGTGTGCAATGAGCAAGAGGTTGTCAGCAGGGCACTAGAATCCTTAGGAGAATGAGTAAATCGAAAAGTTCAAAAGAGATAACACAAGGAGTGAGTAGGAGATAGAATTATTCCAAGTCCAAAAGATCCGAAGGGATAATTTAAGGAGTGCATGGGAGATGGACTTATTCTAAGTCCTAAAACTCAGAAGAGATAATGCTTTCAAAAGAACAAGCGAGATCCATATAGTTGGGTTTGTAGGATAAATTTCAAAGGAAGAAACCTTTGAACACTGAAAAAATATTCCAAGATGGAAGGAGTAAAAAAGATAAGGAAGAGGAGTGAAAAAAACTATCAAATCGGTTGTGGGGAGGAGCCTGGACCATCAGATCAATATCCAATAAACAAAGGAAGTGTAGAGGAGAGGAACATATCCCATCCATTAGATCTGAGCGTGAAGGAACAACAATCGTTGGATCCAGAGGTAAGTGCACGAGATTTAAACCTTGTCTGTATAGGAAAGTGTACTTTTCAAAGTCCCAAAGTCCTGAATTAATTTGGGACCATCCATCATCAAGGGGGACAATTGGCGTGAGATCCAAAACTTTGGAACTTTGTGGACAAAGAGGAGGAGAAACAACCGAAGTAAATCTTGGTTGTTGATCGCCAGGAGAGGTACGTGTCCATAGATCAGAGTCTCCGGGCGAAATCACTCTAGGATAAATGACTGCCTAGGAGTTCGAAACTCCCGAAGCCCGAAGAGCCAAAGCTCTAAAGCGCCAAAGAGACAAAAGTGAAATATGGACCTTCAGATCGAGAAAGGGTATGTGGCAATGGATAGTAAACGCCAGGAGAAAAGAGAAGAAGAAGTTTGTGATTTGAGATCGCCGAAGCCTGAAGAGTCGAAGCAACTGGGAGATATTGATGTGGATTGGACAAGTGTCACCAGATCATGAACTTTGGAGGATTGTACTCTGAGTCTTTTGTGAAGTTGTGTTTCAGAATGTCCTGAAGCACTGAAGCCCAAAATGTCTAAGGGTTGTTGATCTGAAAGAGAGAACATGGATCATTGATCTATGAGGGGACAGATGGAGGATGAAGATTCACTCTGTTGGACAGCTATTGGGTCAAGGAGGACATGTGTCAGAGAATCCGAAACTCCAGAAGGATTCATTCTAGATATTTGTGGTTTTTGAGTTTTGAGATCACTGAAGGCCGAAGGCTCATAGTGGATGAGAACCATCGATGTGAAAGTGGATGCATGGCGCCAAATATACAACTCTGGGTACAAAGCACTTCAGAGGAAAGTAGAGCGTGAAGGCATCAAAGTCTTGAAGAATATCTTGATTGTTGATCGAGGAGGAAGCTGAAGGACCATTGATATGGTTGAGGAGGCCAATGTCCCAAAGCGGGAAAAGAGCTATTGATTGGGGAGGATACATGTCAACAGATCTTCCACTTTGGAAGATAACTAGTCAAAGGTAGTGAGGGTTTCAAAATTGAGATTCCTGAATACCAGACTCACGGAGGAAAACGTAGCCACGCATCTATAGTGATAGGAGTCATCAAATCTTCCACTCTGAAAGATAGCTATTGGGGAGGAAGTGAGAGTTGAGAATTGAAACTCTCGAAGGCTGGAGATCTGGAATCAACAACAACTGTTGATTTGAACAAGAGCTATGTGTGGATAGATTGTGGAGATTTAGGATCATGCATGGAAGGAGGAAAGAAGGAAAGAAATGAGTTTCGATAGAATCCATTGATAAAGAGGCAACACCAAGAGGTTGGAGATCAATGATCGTTCTCAATTGTAGGGCTAGAATATGCTCAGGCTTTAATTTTTTAGACCGGGCTGCAATTAAAACCACGGTATTGCCAAGGGAATATGTGGAACTTTGTAGTGAATTATGGGGCAAAAAGTGGTTTGGTATAAAACCAATATTTCCCATGCTCGCAATCACATATTTTCATAAGGTCATAGCCCAGGGCCATATGAAGGAAGGGGTTGTTGAAAAAAAGAGCTAGCGCCTGAAACTCAATATTTTCATAAGCGCGCAAACAAAGGTCGCGGGTATCACATGACCTACACCTTATGAGGAAAGCGAGCATGTGTATAATTGTTTTGGGTTCAATATGAAGCTCAAAGAGTCGATCTAACTCAAAAGAAAGAAATATCCTAGATCGGTAGGTCGCAGAACCCTAGGATGTGTAGGGGGGGCTGCATCACAAACTTACCTGGTGACAGTTAAAATCCAAGTTCCTCTTTTCCTTTAAATTCACCACAACCTAGGTTACATTTTCTGGAAACTCTTCATTTTCTATATTTTTCAAGGTTGTTGAATGATCCTATCTGTCATGATCCATGTTGGCCTCCTATGTCAACTAAGTTTCCATCACACATACCAAAAGTTTAAGTCAAGCCTGGTGAATATCCAGGAAAACATGTTAAAACATTTCACTTATGGTTCTCCTCCAACTCGTTTACAGATGACCTTGTCCAGTTGCGATTGTTTCAACACATGTTTGTAGAGGATTCTGCAAAATGGTATATAGAGATCAATATATTGAATTATTATTAGTTTAACAACATGGAAATAGTCTTCTTAAACCATTTTCAATTACCGATGAGATATGATTCTAGCACATAGTTGTTTGCCAACTTCAAGCAGATGAAGGTCATCCATATCTCCTATCATATCTAAGAATGGCATCGCCAAAAAAGATTGATAAAAGTAAAGGTCCCTCCTACATTTTTACTCGAGTGGTTCCTAAATTCCTTGGTGCCTTGTGTCTCCAAATATGTCATGACTTTAGAAGTGTTCTCTGAGGAAGAGGCTATTACAAGATCCCAACAACTGGAATTGATTTATTCTCAATTTGGTATGTTGTACGTAATTCTTCCAAACACACCATGGTCAACTTTTGACAAAAGTAAACCAAATTATGGGCCTCATGTTGATGGTATAGTAGGCTTAGCGCAAAGTATGCCCAAAGATCATTTTTCTAACCAATTGCAATGGTTATCGCTCCAACAAACTGTGGCCAACGAGACTCTTAGTTCGGCTACCCCCACAACCCAAACATCAGAAGTACATAGTGTGCAGACAAGAAATCACAAAGGTAAACAACAACCCGAGGGAAAAATAAAGGCCAAGGAAAATAAGGCTAAGGGGGATAACAAGGATGCTAACAATGATGGTGAGGGTAAAAAAGAGAAGAAGAATGTTAAGTTTATGTGTAAGATTTTCAAAAATGACCACTTAACTCACCAATTCCCTTAGCTTGAGGAAGCCCAGAAGATTTTGGCACAACAACAACCTGCTATGTTAACTATCCATTTCCTTCAAGGGAAAAATATGGCACAAACTTCCTCATCCACAAACATGACTAGGGTAAATTAGGGATCCCCCACGCTTAATGCTAATAATGGAGCCACAAATGTATACATGATGAGATTAGATGCTCATCTTAAGACCAGGGTGCATGATTATGGAGTTTGAGAATCTGTTGAAAAGGGAAAAGAAGCTTCCAACCCATTGCCTCCTCTTCACATTGATAAAACAATGGGAGAAACTATGACTTGGATCCCCAAAGGTACATTTAAGAAATATTCTCATAATACAAATGCAAGGAACACACATAAATATTATGTAGTTGAATATCTTGTGAAAACCCCTTGTGCGATGTCTTATTTGGAAGTTCTCCACAGTTTCCCCTCACAGAGAAAAACATTACTATATGATTTGGGTGTTTCTGAGACAGCTAACTCGGGAATTATTTTTTTTTAACCTTCCGATCACAAACCTCATTTTCCTTACCATGTTGCCTTCCAGATAGTAGTGGTTTATGCCACAAAATTGTTGACACAAAATATTTTCCACATGGTGGTAGACGAGGATGATTTGACTTGTGTTATGTTTTTGGTATGTTGGAAGGCTATTGGTCAATATGTGTTGTCTCTGTCTCCTACTTTGTTAACTTCATTTGACAACCGTTATTTTCAAATGCATGGTATAATCCCCTCCTTCCCTGTGTATTTGGAGGAAAAAACTATGTGTGTTGAGGTCGAATTAGTCGACACACCTCTCGACTACAACCTTTTGTTAGGACGAACTTGGACCTACATAATGACAATGATTGTATCCTCTATTTTTCGTGTCTTATGTTTTCCTCATGAAGGAAAGATAGTAATCATTGACCAATTATCCTTCTCCAATCCTGACCCTTCATCGAGGGCATACATAGTCATGATGATTGATAACCTGCAACAAGGTACCACCAACTTAGGTGTCAGATTGTTTCCATATCTGATGGGAACTTTTGATTTTTCGCCAGCCTCGAATGATTTCAAGTTTATTTAGATTGTCCATGATCAACCTAAGGCTGTGATCTTTCAAGTAGCTTCTTTTTGAAAGAATTATTTTAATGATCCATGGAATTTACCTTCCCCATTAGATTCGATGGAAGGGGTAGGGAATATTGGCATGGAGATGCCCCTATCCATAGCTGAGGTTGTGTACAACACTTTTCAACAAACCTCGACCAACTATGATCTGGCTCCCCATCAAGAGATAGATCCTATTCTCGAGCCTATTTTGGCTCAAGACTTTCTTACTTCTTATGATCCTTTGGACTTGGTATTTCCCTCCGACGAGGCGATTCTAGAGGCAATGACAGTTATATATAGACCTTTGAATGATATTCATCATAGTTCATGCTTTTTACCTAAGCTTAGGAGAGTGGAAAGAAGAGATTTTACCATGACCATGAATGGAGATGTCACTTTTCCTATTAACCCTTTGGCCATGCACAAAATTTATGTTGAGGGAAACATGACGAGTATATCTGTGACACTTCCAATTGAAATCTCTAAAACCCTTGGGATCATTGAAAATGTATCCATCAGAGAGGATTGTTCCCCCAAGGATATTCATGTGTACACTGAATTATTTAAAGATTTTCACTATGTGTTTTCCTGGTCTTATGATAAAAATCTAGGCATTGACCCTCGTATAATCGAACATGAGATTAAGACTTATCTCAATGAATTGGTTGAATTCGAAGGTCATGCTTTTCCTAAGCCCATAAATGGTCTCTACCTTAATAAGTATTATGCTTAGGTTGGTCAGCTCAGTGTGACTTCTTGTAAATAAAGTTTATTTTTATTTATACATTTTAGTTTCTTTTTGTTTTATGGATGTGTAGTTTATTGTGTTTCTGCATTGTGGAAGATGTCAAGTGAATCTGATATTTATGTTGGGTTCACGGATGATGCTAGCCAACACACTTAGAGGATTTCTTCTGCATCTTGAGTGATCTTCACTCCCACTGGTCAGTTGATATCTTCTGGAGGTGTTTGTCTAGGAGAAGAAACCAATAACATTGTCGAGTATAGTGCTATAATATAATTACTATGTGATGCGTTGTCACATGGTATTTCTCACCTTCGGGTTCATCTAGATTCTCAACTAGTAGTGTCATAGTTAAATGGAGTGTATCGTGTCCATGATCCCACCCTTCATGGATGATTCCTTAGAGTATGTATCTTAGAACGTTATTTTGATTATATCACATATATTCATGTTCCTAGGAGATCTAATCAGTTAATTGATGCATTAGAAAATCATGTATTAGATTAACATCTTTCACACACATAAATATAAAAGCACACACATACATGCACATGTAAATATAATTGTACAAAATATGTTTACTCCATAAGGAAAAAAAGATGTATATATATATATATATATGTCACAGTACAAAATGTAGGACATAAAGCCTCAAAAGTGTATAATATACACCATCAGGCTTAAGACTTCAATACATATGGCAGATACAAAAAGGGTGCCCTCGGAACACATAATGTCCAACACTAATATAATCTATAGGCCTCTTGGGCCTAATATAATAGAATACGATGTTGTATAGACACCAGAATAATTGGACCCATATACTGGGTACTCCCACTACGTGATTCTACATGGATGGTGACATATCCTTGATCTCTTCCA
The DNA here is from genome assembly GCA_000966675.3 of Picea glauca. NCBI lineage: Eukaryota > Viridiplantae > Streptophyta > Pinopsida > Pinales > Pinaceae > Picea > Picea glauca. Next base: position 261,953 of record JZKD02S1732872.1, read on the forward strand.
TGGGCACACTACAGGTGAGGGTTCTCACATTCCTCTCTACCTTCCTCAGGACTCTCTCAACCTCTGCTAATTATGGACCTGCCTTTGCTATGACTCCTCCCAACTAGTTCTATTGTCATGGATGACGTCGAGTCTGAGGGAATTCCATTGGCCGCACTGGTCCCACGTATGTATATAATAGGTTTTAAGTTAGTACGATGACATTACCAAAAAAATGCTTTCTTTTCTTTTATTAAATTGAAAAATGAAAAAGTTGAAAATTCAAAAATGTGAGTAAGTACCTATATTACCACATGCTACACCAAGGGGCATAGGCATGTCCAGGTCCCTCAAGAAACTAATACCTACATATGGGTAGTACCCGATGGAGGAAATTTGGAATTTCCACCACTCAAAGAACTTGTCATCATAAGCCTCGCGTAATCATCCTCTCAGGCACGACATCAAAGCAACCCATTTGCACAACTGGAAAGGAGGCTATTTGTCCCTGCACACCCTCCCTTGGGTTCATCCTATTGGATTACTGAGAGGGGACATGAATGAATAATAGAGAAATCTAATCCTTTTTAACCATATAATGCAAGTTTTATATCAATTTAGCATTATCATCCAATATTTTCATAGTAAATAAACAATGAACAAATGAACAATCATACACATACATAGTACACCAGTGTTTTTACGTGGAAACCCAAAGCAGGAGAAAACCATCGAATTCTTTTTATTATATATCTTGAAGAATTACATTCATTAGAAACACCAAATTCCTTTGTATTCCAGTTGCAAATGGGAGGAGGTTACAACCCACTAGTTTCTCAGGCTACAACTTGAGGGAAGCTCCAACTCCCCAATTCTCTAGCTACATGATCCAGATTATTTTCGGCACGAAATGAGATCAGAGATATAATAAATAAATGCATAGAGATATTACAGATATTCAATAATATAACATAAATATATCAGATATGAAACCATAAACAAAGAGATATAGTAATACACAATTTCTATTAATGAAAGAAATGTACAGAGACTATAAAAATACAGAGTGAAAGACTCACTAGAATGGTGGCAGCTTATCTCTGAGAAGAGATGTTACAGCTACTCACATTCGTAAGAAGATGATTACAATGAGGCTCTAAAGGCCCTTTTTACAATAAATTGGAATGCCAAAAACCCTAGACATCCAAAAACCCAACCCTAGGAGATGAAGCGCCAAAAGTCATGTGGGCCCTGTTTAGGTAAGTTGGTGCATCAACTTCCCTGGGTCGTAACTTTTGCATAAGATCTTTGTTTTAAGCGTATGATATCTCATTGGAAAGGTATCATCGAGGATATTCATTTTGGGGGCTCAATCATGCCTTTGGCTATCATTCATAACCTCTATCTCGAATAACCTTCATTTGGGCCCTCAAATTGGCCTCGAAAGTTAAAAATTGCTAAAAATAGTAAATTGCCAAAATTTTCAGAAAACTATTTTGAGCCAGTAGGAAAAGGTGGGTGGCCACCAATATCCACCTGGATCACTTCAACTAGAAGGAGGCTACAATCCCCGATGTTCTCTGACTACAACCGGAAGGTGGCTACAACCACCTGTCCTTGCTCCGTCCAACCGCCCTGACGTATAAGTAGAATGATGGAACCATTGTCACATTATCACTGTGAGATATACTACTGTAAATCTATACCAATCAAACTTTACCAAACAAATTGTACCAATAACCTGAACCATGCATCAACCAGTACCTCAACCTATAATCAACATGTACCATAAAAAAAATGCATCAACCATGCACCAACCTGTACCAAACAACCTGTAATCAAATTATACCATAAACAAGTGCATCAACCATGAATGAACCTGTACCTCAACCTACAAACCTTCCTTAAATTTAACAACAAGAGACTATCTTTTTCATCAAACTTCACTTTAGTCTCACATGACTATTTTTGGATCAGTCAACAACCCTAACTTGAAATAATCATAACTATATACCTATAATGAATAAAGATCTGAAAATAGTACAAAATGTTCGTCAATGTGTTTTGTGCAATTCCTCCAGGTGTCACTACTTGGAACCTCTCAAAAAATGATTTATATAAAAAAATGGCATACCTTGTTGAATTTTGGCTTATTCTAGAGAGCGAACTTGTAGAGCGTGCCCCACACAGAATATTTGTTTTATGGATCTTAAAATTTTACATAGACTACTACAACATGTACTCTAACCAACTCATTTTTTTTTACTAAATTTCGATATGTAATGAAGAAGTTATGACATTTTTACCCAAAACAGATGTTTTAGACTAGTTTCAGGACTAGCCACAAACCCTATTTTCCACAAAGTGTAACTCCAAAAATAAAATGAGCCACAAGATGCAATTCATACCACAAATACTTGGATATGTTTCCTCAATGGCCTCCCAATTTCATGGTTTGAGGCATTTTAGAAAAAAAAGTTATTGCGAAAATGGTCAGATTACCTATAAATAACATACTTTAGAAAGCATCATCAAAATAATTTATCCTCCCTTGAATTTTGGCCTTCTTTACTTCACCTTCCCTCTGAAATTCGTCGTAGATATCCTTTGGTTACCTCAGTCAACTTTATATATTCAATATTCTCAAGTGTGATTTAAAATGAGAAAACCTTGCCTCTTATTTATACTCTCTAAGTAGCTTCCTTAGAAGCATCTTCTAGGCCACTTTGTCCACATAGTCGCCTTGTCCACATAGTCACCTATGTCCAACTTTGCCCAATTTTCCACTTGTCCATGTATCCAATATCCACTTGAACACTTAACCCATTTTCCTCATTTTAGGGTTAACCTTCTTATAA
>JZKD02S1732872.1:273154-305904 GCA_000966675.3 Picea glauca
CTTTGACTTTGTCACTTCACTTTATTATTTAAATAATCCTCTTTGACTTTGTCACTTCACTTTATTATTTAAATAATTTCTTCTTTGCAAGAACTTTGACTTCTTTGACCTTTTGCGATTTCAAGCCAATCATATGAGGGTCCTTCAAATTCGTAAGGCCATAACTCTGAAACCATGAGGAGTTATGTGACGTTCCACATACCACCGAAAATGTTATGATATGCATTATCCATCTAGAATAGTCTTACCTACAAATATATCAAAACTCATACCATTATACATCAAACAAACTTTGTTCCATTACCCAAACCTTTGTGCTACCAGAATTCACTACCAGACTTTCTTCAAGGGTTGACATCAATGAAAACCAACCCAATTAATCAACACATCCCTAGAACTCTTTCAAAGAAGAATGAACATAACACTATCCTGAATCCAAAGTTTCTCCTTTGTCTCAACTTGCACTCTATCAGCTGAATTTTCATATAATTGAGAATAGTGGTGCTCCAATCGAATATAACTGGTTGTAGACACTACACTGCACAATGCATCTAGGCTCAAGAATCCTGGTGTAGAGCAGCAGATCCTGTCATCCACCCAGTCATGTATAGTACTAATCTCAAACTCATTTTTTCATTATTTTGTATAGGCACTTGAGACCCCAACTTCTCTGTGCTGGGATCATAATACATATCAATGTAGTGGGCTATGTTATATGGCCTGGGAGGGAATGTATCCATTTTTACCGGTTCACCCCTCCTAGAGAGATCGATCAAGAAGTAAAGGTATTTAGTGGTTTTTTTTAGTGATTGTCCTTCTATCATAAAGGCCTATGCATCTAGATTTCAATTCTCTACCATATGGTTTAGAAGTTGTGGTTGAGCTCGCATAAGGGGACAAGCACATGATATTCATAATACGCATTATTTCAATGTTTCCACTGCCCCCAGGTTGTCTTCGATGATTTTTTCAACCTCTTCATATTCTGTTTCCCTCCAATGCACATACATCCTAAGTCATGTCAACATTTTGGGAGTTAGTGCTTCTCTTTTTCCAATTTTTTGACCATGTACACACCCATTTTTGGTATTAGTCACGTATGTACACATGCTGAGAGTATCTCAGCCTACCTACATATGTGTGTTGACTGTGAAAAGAATGCATACACACACAATTGATCTAATGTTTGGAGCGTGCAACCCCCAAATCCATCTAAAACATGAAATGGATGAATGAAATTGCAAGTAAAGGGAAAGATTATTTACTTGGCCCAATAACAAGTCGATTTGGTCCACCAATGCTCTCCAAATGTCAAATTGAAGGAAGAGGGTTTTGGCTATTTTTAGGAATTGTCAAAGCGAAATGGTAAAAATGCCCCTTTTTACCTCTATTTATAGATTTTTTACCTTGTTTTGACCACAAGTTCTTCTCTTTTTTCGCTTGGTGGATGTTATGGTTCTTCTTGGTGATATTTTGGTCCTTCAAACTTCTTGGTCCTTTGGATTTGGTATTGTTTGATGAATGCGTACTACTTTTACGATCTTGTGATTTCTCCATTTTCATGTAGGATAGGTTTTCACCACCTTTCATTTTTCATTCTATTGACGATTTCCATTTTTCCATAGGATCAACCCCACTGAAGTGTGACAAAGAACCTTCTATGCTTCTTTATAAGTGTCATAATTAGGTGGTAGAGCCTTTCTCTCCATGAATTCCCTAGGTATATCCTTGTATTTCATTTTTGCGTCCATGTTGTGAGTTACAGGTAGGCCCAGGAGTCCCTTCTTAGCTCCATCGTGACTCAGTTGTATGCCTCATTTCTCTTCTTAAATGTTTTTCTGGCTTCAACCCTTGGGACTTCCATAGAGCATGGTTTGTTTCCTTTCAATCACATTTAAACTATGAAAGTGACATCTAGCGAGATATTATTTATCCTTTTCAACCTCTCTTGGATTACATACAAAATGAACCCCCCTTGGAGTCCTCTTTACACTCTTTTCAGACTCCCTAAAATTGGAAAGATTGTTGCATGATATTGTTTCCCTTCATGCTCATCAAAGAAAAATTCAAAGGAACATTTGTCCGACGATAGTTTACCCATTTTTCGATATGGATGTCTAATTTTATGAAAAATATACACCCTAGGAGCTTAGGTTTGCTAGGAGATTATTCTCAGGTGTAAGTTTAACCCTTTTTTGGGCATGAGGGACTAAATTTGCAAAAAAGGGCCATTCTCCTTGGTTTTGGTTTATCAATTTTTTGGGCCTTAGAGATTATTTATGAAAAAGGAAATCCCTTAGAGTCTTCTTTAAGCCCTTTTCAGACTCCCTAAACAAGAAAATATCATCGAGTGACCTTGTTTCTTTCACACTCGTTAATTGGTCCAGAAGGAACATCTATTTGGCATAAGTTTAACCCTTTTTCTAGCCAATATATTACCCAAGAAAAAGGTACACCTCGGGAGAAATGTCTCATTGGGAGAGTTCTCCTAAGTCATTCCTTATACTTTTTTGGGATCAGGGGACTAAATTACAAAAAAGGATGAGTGAGTCCATAGTTAAGCTCTTTTCAGAGTCCTTAAAATTGAATAGATAACCGAGTGATCCTGTCTCTGTCACACTCATTAAAATGATTTTGAAGAGACGTCCTTTTGGTATAAGTGTAACCCTTTTCTGGACCGATTGGACTATGTACGTAAAAGGAATACTCTGGCCCCAATGGCCAGAAGAGTTGTCCATGGTATGATTTTATTCTTTTTTGGTCCTTGGAGACTAACTTTACGAAAAATATCACTACAAAGTCTTCTTTTATTGTTTTTCAGACTCTCTAAAAATGAAAAACCATTGAGCTTACCATATCTAGGATTATAAAAAATTACATGGAAGGAGTCTCATTGTGTCATGCCATAATCACATAAAAAATTTCATCCTTGCGTCTTTGTCCTACTGTTAGTTTCATATTTCTATTAATGAACCTTTAGAGCATTCCTTAGGTACAAGCCTTGTAGCATTCATTTCCTTTGTGATCTGACACCTTGATCCATGGAGGAATTTTCTCGAGTGTTCTTATCCTGCACATCTATACTTTCACTGAGCATCAACATGTTCCATGTGCTTGGAACCAGTTTTATTTCCTGTGAAACTTGTTCCTCCTTTGTAACGTAGCATTCTTTTATTACTTTTCAAGCTCGTTAAATATGGGAAAAAAACAGAAAAAATAAAATATTCCAAAAAGAGGGGACGAGGAAACATTTTATTTTGTTGGAAGCAATCTAGTCACTCTTGGATAGAGAACATCCTTCCATTTTTTCTGCAAGCACTTGGATCTAGTATGGCCTTAGGAAGTTGTTCTTGCTACATAGAGTTGTTTCCCCCTCCATTTGGTTACTCTTCCAAACACATGGAAAGTTTGTGGTGCCTCCTATGCCACAGACTTATGTCAATAACACGTTTCCTGAGTATTTTCATCTATAGTGTTCTTGTCCAAGGGGAATTCTTGCAACCTAAGTCGACCATCCTATGATAAGTCTCTTGACCTTCATGAGTCATCCATCCTGAGAGTCCTGTCAATTTCACATTCAGAATCAATGAGGCTATCTACTTGATGATCGAGGTCCTCCATTCTCCCCAAAACGACATGTCGAAGACCTCAGAGTAGTGATTCTTATGCTCCTATTATACTCCTACATATTTTTGAATATCTTGAATCTATTTCTCGAGCTATGAAGCTATCATCTCCAACCACATGCATTAATTCCTCCTGAATATTCATATAGCATTGTATATCTTCCAATGATTTTGAGATGTAGATCCATTGTGTATTATTCACGACTACACTTTATATTGGCATACACATTGGTCATGTATCCATGGTTATTATATATATGACATGGATCTATAGTCTACTTTATTGGAAGCCATGCTTAGCTTGTCACAAGCATGAGAATGCCCGCCTCAATGATTATTATTATCTTATTGCATATGATGCGCTCATGGATACTTGCTTGGATTTAATCGAATCCAGTTCTTTCCCACTTTATTAAAGATGTTGTAATGTATTTCAACCATAAAATTCTCTTTTGACCTCACACATTAGGGGGCTTCTATTATAATTCAAAATTCCACCACTATGCATCTCTGATGTTGGCCTACTCATTCACTCATCTTCCAACCCTTTTTGTTGGATTTCTTCTCAAAAGACAAGTTTTTGTATGGTATACGCACCCTGATGAATATGCAGAGTGCATACAAATGCTATTTGCTTGCTTAAATGCCTGTGTACATAGGCTATATGCACACCTAAAATCCCGCGTTTACTCAAAAAAGTTTCAAAAAAATATAATTTTTGTGCTTTCCGATGGAGTTTATAGGTTATCTTAGGTTTTTCAACTATTTTATCTCCTGTATCCCTTCTGAAAATGAATTAAACATCATTTTATCATATAAAATGGCCCTAGTGAGGTCATTTGGATATATCAAACAAGAGGCAAGAGAGCTCTGCCAAATTTTCTCCCTTGTGTTCCAAGCCTTCTGCATTCTTCTCTAAGTTTCATCCTCAACATTCCCTTCCATCTAGCCTCCTTATACCATCCATAATTTTCCCTTACATTGAAATTTTTGTGGTGATGATAGCATATCGGGAACGGTGCACTTGGAGTTAAAGTAGAGAAACCCAGGCGAGGTTCATGGAGTGGTGCCAACAAAATTCAGGTTGTAACTTCCAATTTTGTTATTAATAAAAGAGAAAACTTATTGTGATGGATATTTATGTCTATGTGTTTGTCTTTATGAATTTTTTCATGAATAACTAAACCTTTAGGTGATATTTATAATTAAGCATATGTTGTCATAGTTTGTTCTGTAGCATTGTTTCAGACCAACTTTGGGAGGAGGCCTTCAATCTTGGAACGAACAACAAATGGAAGGGATTGAAAACAATTGTAATGACTTAAGGTACACATTTCAATCTTCTTTCTTTTCCCTTAATTATCATAAGGTATTTTTGGATTTGAGTAGAATAGAAACTTTTATGTCTTTTAAGGTGTCAAGGATATGTAAACAAGATCTGTCATTTAGCGGGTAAAATTGTGGTTGGGGAAGAATACACACATGAAAGACACATGGTTTCATGTGGTTGGGAACACATTGTTTCACCTGATTGAAAACCCCTAAAACCCTTGTTGGTACCCATTCAAGTAGTACCACATTAGATAGTACCTTTAAATGAAATATCACTTCCACATACCTTTGGGTATATAGGAAGTCCCCTAGGTATACTTGAAACTATCCTTAGATAATATATTAAGCCATCGTGTTGCTAGAAGACATTGATAAAAAAACTCAGGGAGACCACTCTCTAGTACCTGGGTAGTTGGTGTTGATGTTCGTGGTAGCATCAAACATGTATTTCTGCATAGTTCTATGTGTCTAGAAATTGTTGATGCTAAGAGGGGGGTGAATTAGTATCAGGTACAATTTGGTCTTATAAAAATTTACTTTAGAGCATTTACTTCAAGAATATTATGTAACCAATATGTATCCAATAAACAATGAACAATATTCAATGAACAATGAATAACACTATAGAAGATTCACCATACACCATGCACAAAAATATGTAATGTAATATTTTATTATTGTTCAAGGGAAGATACAACTTCCAAATTAAAGGGAGGGATAAACCTCCAAGGGAATATACAATACTACAAGATAAAGAGGGGGTTAAACCCTCTATCCTCCTCCCTTCCTTCCACCCAAGAATATATGAGAGTTAATAAAAATTTACATTAAATTATCACCATCAACCAACCATCAAATGGAACTTGGTAATGCTACCTGAGAATTATTAAACTTATACAATTATTCAATTCTTGGAATACTCTGATCCTATAGCTGATATTACTCAATCTATTCTCTAAAACTCCTCCAACTTTCACTCCTTGAATCCTCCAATAAAAGGAGTTATAGAGAAAATGGTAGACCTTATTCAATTCTATCTTATTCAGGAGAGTGAACTTGTATAGCATACCCTGCACTCAATATTTAACATTTGATTATGAAATTCGGACACAATAAACTAAAGCCTGTAATATTTCAAATTCAATTGGTCTCACTTCATTTGGATTCTCTATAAATATGTTATGACTTTTTTACCTGAAATACTTGTTTATGACTACCTTCAGGACTAGTCAAAAAACCTATATTACAGAAAGTGTATCTCCAAAAGTATAGTGAATAAAGAATTGAATTTTTTACCACAATTGCCTTGATATGTATTCTCAATATCATCCAAATTTCACCATCTGAATCATTCTATAAACAAAGTTATAATGAAAATGAACAATGACCTGTAATAACATACCTTAGAACACATCACCAAAAGACTTCATCCTCCCTTGCAATTTGGCCTTTGTTTCTTCGGATTTACTCATAAATTCAACTTACATCTCCTTTCTCATTACTAAAATTGTGTATATTAAAAAATAAATGTATAATGAAGGTATTTATCCACTTTATGTCACTACCTTTTAACATTAGGGCCGACATGTAGTTTCTGCTTCAATTCACATTGTCATCTTCAAAAATTCATTTCTCCTCAATTGTGAGGATCCACATGACATGCCACATACCACCGGAAGTGACATGAATTATACTATACATCCATGGGTGTTATATATGGATTTTCACTATCCTTCATGTCCAAATACGTTCATCAATATTGGGTTCCAAAACCAATGACTGGGGTTGACATCAATGACAACAACCAATCTTCCAAGAGACATGTGGAAATTGTCCAAAGCCTTCTACTCTTGAATTTACTTTAGTTAAATGAATTGTTAAACTAAATTGTTTTTATTAATTAATTATGTAGTTATTTAATTGACTTATTTGAGGAAAGTACTAAAAGTACTTAACATGTAATCTTGGCGTGCATTCTTCACATGCAATCTAAATCTCAAGTGAGATTGTTCGAAAACACAGGTATTCCAACATAGGACCAACACTTTCAGTAACCACTCACACAACCAGATCAAAGATCAACACATCGATGTTTTGATGAGGTAAAACCCCTACGGGGAAACATCCACGACCCTAGCCAATGCGACCACTTGGAGAATTTTATTAATGAAAAAGAAAAAGATTAAAGAGAGATTTCACAAGAGAGTTTCTCACAATTGATCATTGGAAAATGACCCTCCATGCTCTTTAAATAGAGATCATGGATCAATCAGGTGTCAAGCCATAGATCAATGGTCATTAAGATAGAGGATAATGTGAACCATCAGATCACTCTATGTCGGGAACATATCGTGACTGTCGGATTTACTAACTACAAATGAATATTAATGCATACTAAAGAAACACACTTTTACCTAATGACACATTAGACCAAGTAGATCTTAACTAACTCCTAAGTGTCTAAATATCCTAATATCCCCCCTTAAGAACAACTTGGGATAAGATTGAAGGATTTACAATAGTGACACAATAGGAGAAGGAAGGAGGCATTAGAACCTATCCCCCATTAATGACAACTTCCTAAACTCCTAACATAAATTGAAGTTTGGAAAACTTCGCTTCTGTAAGAGACTTTGTGAAAATGTCTACAACTTGATCTTATGTAGGGAAAAAGATCACTTCGATAACTTGATCATGAATAAGATTTTTTATGAAGTTCATGTGTATCTCAATGTGTTTTCTTCACTGATGTTGAAATGGGTCTTTGGCGAGCTTGATGGAACTCATATTTTCACACCAAAGGCTGGTCAAATGCTACTATTGGAAGCCAAACTAAGAAATAATCTGTCGAATCCATAAGGCTTCATGACTTGCATTTACCATTGCTCGATACTCTGCTTATGCTGAAGAAAGTGAAATAACTTGTTGTTTCTTATAGGCCCAAGTGACAACTCCTAAACCAATGCTGAAAACATAACCTCCAGTAGAATTTTGATCATCAGGGTCACCTACCCAATCTGAAACAGTGAAACCAACCAATAAAGGAGATCCCCCTAATCTGTAATGTATCCCGAACTGAAATGTACCACAGACATATCAAAGTATCCTTTTAGCTTATTTCCTATGGCTTTCATGGGGTGTTTTCATATAATGAGCAACAAGACCAACAACAAAGGAAAGATTAGGACATGTATGAGTCAAGTATAAGAGGCTACCAACTAACTAATGGTATAAGGTGGCATCAACTTTGAGAGAATTACAAGTGGCAGCAAGATTGAATCTAGACTAGAAGGGAGAAGGGGTTGGTTTACAATCGTCCATGTGAAAGTGATGAAGAAGATCACAAGAATAGTTAGACTAGGAAATAAAAAATCCTTCATTGTCTTACAAAACTTGGAGGCCAAGGAAATAATGAAAAAATCCTAAGTCTTTCATTTCAAATTTATTCTTAAGGATGATTTTCACATGGCTTAAAAGTTTTTAGTCACTACCAATAAGGATAAATTCATCAACATAAAGGACAAGGATTATGAGATGGATTCCTACTTTCTTGGTATAGACATTAGGATCAGAATGGAATCTAGAGAATCCAGTGGAAATAAGAAATCTTTCCATTTTGGAATACCAATCTTGAGGAGCTTGCTTGAGACCATAAAGATATTTATTAAGACAAAAAGCAAGGCTAGAGTCATTCTTGGCATATCCAGGGGGTTGTTCCATGTATATTTATTTTTGCAAATATCCATGCAAAAAGACATATTTAACATCCATCTGATGGACCTCCCATTTATGTAATACAACAAGGGAAAGAACAAGGTGGATGAAATTCATTTTGGATATAGGGGAAAAGGTTTCATTATAGTCGATTCCTTCAACTTGGGAAAATCCTTGGAAACTAACTAAGCCTTGTGTATTTCAACACTTCCATATGATGCATACTTAGTTTTGTATACCCATTTACATATTCCAAGTTTTCTTCCTTTTGGAAGAGCTACAAGATCCCAAGTATGATTTTCCATTAAAGAATGATACTCTTCATTCATTGTTGTATCCCAATTTGGATGACCTGAAGCTTCTGCAAATGTCTCTAGATCATGAGTCTTTGAAACTTGATCCAAAAGAGAAGAGGCTTGTTGGAATTGTGAATGTGTCCTATGATGATCTAAAGGATCACCAACTGCTTATTGTGTTGAATGGACCCAACTAGGAAGCGGTGGATCTGAAGCTGGTGTTGGTTCAAAGGACTCATCTGGAGGAAGGTGAGTAGGCAGAGGTGGATTTTCATCCTCACTGTCATCATTTGAAGAAGAAACCAAAACAAAATAAGGAACAAACGCCGAAGATGGATTGCAGGCTGAAGAAGGCACAAATATCGAACTATGCTCATAGGCCAAAGAAGGCACAAACACCGAAGATGGATCTCAGGCCGAAGAAGGCACAAATGTCGAATTAGGATCGCATGCCAATGAAGGCACAAATGTCGAATTAGGCCCGCAGGCTAAGAGATTTTCATCAAATTTAACATCTCTTCTAATAATAATTTCATTACAATGTGGTTGAAGAAGTTTTTAACCTTTGACATCTTCATAATAACCAACAAATATACACTTCTCACTTTTAAGCTACAATGCTTTCCTTTTCTCATGAGGAATGTGAGCCCATGATATACTGCCAAATACACCGAAGTGACTTACAACTGGTTTAATTTTAGTCTAAGCTTCTTTCAGTGTTATATTTGTAATATCCTTTGTGGGAGTGCGATTTACTATGTAATTTTCACAGTTGATGGATTCCTCCCAATACTTTAGACTTAATCCCTTAGATTGGATCATACAATTAGTCATTTCTTTTAATGTGCAGTTGTTTCTCTCAACAACACCATTTTGTTGTGGTGTATATGGAACAATGTTTTGCATTTGGATGCCCTGTGTAGTGCAATAACTTGTAAAATTATTGTTCACATATTTTCCTCCATTATTTGTTCTTAACCTTTGAATTTGATGTCCAAATTGTTTTTCTACAAGGGCCTTGTAGGCCAAAAACTTGTCAAAAACTTCACTCTTAAGTTTCAAGAAGTAAACCCAAGTACGTCTGGAAAATTCATCAATGAAATTTAAGAAATACTTGCACCTAGAAAAAGAAGGAGAAGAAAGTGGACCACACAAATCACTATGAACAAGAAACAAAGGGCCTGAGGCATGCCAAGAGGCACATTTTTCAAAATTGTCTCGATGATGTTTTCCAAGAACACAACCAACATAAACATCAACTCTGCATGAAAAAGGAGGAAGAACAGTCACCATCTTCTGATTACATAGTTGTTGCAATGAGCGATAGTTTAGATGACCAAACCGCTCATGCCAAAGTTTCCTCAAGTCATCGCTATGAGAAAAAAAAAATGATGAAAACGATGATGACCCAAAGTTGTCAGGCTTGTAAAACCTGGTAATATCATCAACAATTCCAATTGAAATAACATTCTTAGGATATTTTAGATCCTTGATTACAACTTGGTGAGGTGAAAACTCTACAGTTTTACCTTCACCTGAATGAGTGATTTGATATACTGATAGAAGGTTACAAGAAAGACTTGGAACACATAATACATCATTGAAATGACAATTTTCTACTTGAATTGATATAGATCCTTCAACACCAAGAAATCTGTCATCAACAACAAAGATTTTATTGGTTTTACATTCATTTAGAGAATAAAATATGTCTCTATCCTTAGCCATATGATAATATTCTCCAGAATCAATAAGCCACTCATCAAAAGTTGAAGTAGAAGTTGTATTGAAGGAGAAACCAGAAGAAGAAAGTGCATGTCCATGGGAAGAAGAAGAATAAGTAGAATCAATACCGATGTTTTCCTTCTTCATCGTTGCTTCTAAAGCTTCCATATTCTTGAAACATTTGCACTCACCATGACCATATTTATCACAAAAGTTTCAATGTATGTCAGTCTTCTTATTTTTATATTTTTCTCCTTTGTCACCATTAAGAGATGAAGTTGTCTTAGTGGGTTTGGGACCCTTATATTGTTTGTTTTTGTGGTGAGGATGTTGCTTCTTGGGATTCTTGGTTTTATCTTTCTGATGGAAAACTAAGGCTTTGTTGGAGGTACCTACAGTGTTGATCACTCCAAGTTGTACAAGATTATCTTTCTCTCTAATCAAAGAATCACAAAAATTCTCAAGAGTAGGTTTTACATAAGTTTCCCTAGAGCCTCGTGCATGGCATAAAAGGTAGATAGAAACATAGATTATGCACTACCTAGCTTAGAAAGAATAATATAGATACAACGATCTTCGTCTATCTTTATCTTACATTCTTCACATAAAGTTCTAAGTGTTTAAACTTAGATAGATAGTATTCAATGTAAGAAAATCACTTGGATTTGAAGTCAGTACTTGATTTTATAACTGTTGTGCTCAAATAATATTGTGTTTTCCAAACACAGATTCAATATTTTCCCAAGCTTCTTTGGGTTTATCAATTGATTGAAGGTGGAACCTTAAATCAGGAGGGATGGACATTCCGATTAATCCACATGCTTCGTCATTCCTGTTATCACTCCAAGAAACCCTTTGTGGTTGCAGACCAAAGGTGCTTGGTAACTTAAGAAATGAATGTTTTTGTATTTTGTAAATGTGGATCAATGGGATAACTCAATTCAACTTATGGCATTCAAACATGAAAATGATAAAAAAATAGACAGTGCTCTCAAAGATTGATTAATCAGCAGATAACTTTAAAATGGGTGAAGAACAGATTGTAACTAAACTAGTACAATGTAGGGTCTAAGAGACAATCAAGAAACCTATTATCAGGCTATGAGCTAAACAATGGGATAACAACCATTCAAATCTTGACAACACGGATAATAGTGCAGAAAGAAGGATGGAAAGATGACATAAAAATTGAAAGGAACCTGTGATCTGTACTAACATAAAAAGTCTGAGTCCAATAGCAGATTACTCTATCTAAAATTGAACCCTTGTTTGATATCAAAACAAGCATTTATAGCCCTTACAAGCAGTTTCACAGATCCTAAAAACATGGATCTGTTATTAAATAAAAACAGTTCTATTCTATCTAAACTAATTTGCAATTAAAGTTTTCAATCGACTGAACTGAGTGTTCGAGCTGTCTTCAGTCTACAAAAATCGCCATTTGCTTCCTCCATCTTTCAACATCTGCGATGTGGTGAAGTAGCATGACACCTGTACATGACTATTCCATTTTCCAATATTTATGGCTGAGTTTTAGGATATGGTTTTGAATGTGTAACCAAAATCCCTCGATTCCTTGAGGTTGAACTTCTGGTATGCGATTTAACAATCTATTGATGTATTGGCATATCTCCAAAATATGTTTGAAACAAATTGTTGCGTTTTTGGCCTCAAAATTCGCTTGCCCAGCTTTCAACAGCGCAACCGTTTGATATTTTCACGGGTTAGCTGTTGAAAGCTATCGCTTTCCACAACTAACGGGTAATGAAATAGTCACCTGGCGCCGTTTAAAGTCCCGATAGTGCACAAAAAGCATTTTCACCTGATAAATTGATTTTAAACCAAAATCAAGAGCCATCTGATTTCTCACCTTGCATATTGACTGCAACTTGAGCAAGGACTTTGAGGTCTAGATGAGGTTTTTGCTTCAACTTTTTCTTCAATCCCCTGATCTGACTTTTGAGGCGCTTGGTAAGACGTCGCAGTCTATTGCAGTCTTTGGCAAGTTTTGTCTTTCTCTTCTTTTCTCTGACACTCTCCTTAGCCAAACGTTCAAACGCAGCATTTGTCTTGGCAAAGTTATCTGATAACTTCTTATAACTATCTTTAATCACCCGCTCCAAAACTTCTTGCTGGGCAATTACTTCCTTCAGATGTTTGATCCTTTGAGACTTATTTGACTTAGGGTTTTTGGATGATTCTCCTTGCTCTGTATGACTGAAAGTTTCATAGTTCTGTGCACATTCAGCTGATTTCTCAGAACTCTTAATGACAGGGCATTGGTCTTGCTCCTCATATTCTGAATCTGAATATGGAAAATTAAGGTTGTTCTTTCCTGTACTCTGTTGTGTAGGATGTCCTGAATTTTGCTGTGTAGTCTGCTCTGTTGCCTGCTCAAAACTTAGTTTTCTTTTTGACCTGTGGGGTTTCTGTCCAGACAATCTATATTCTGAACGTCCTGGTAAATCCCTTCTTTTTCTTGAGCTACTATGAGGGGATGGTTTCCTCCTTGCGCTATCCATTTGTTCATTTGCAGTCTAGTTCTGGGTTTCAAAACCTTCCCAGAACAGAAAGTGCTCCTAGCTCCTCCCCTGTTGTTTCAATTCTTGCAGAAGAATCAATTTAATGAGGCCTAGGTGACAGAGAGTCGATTTTATGCTCAAAGGTTGAGCTCTAATTCTCTTGCAGACTTTAGTCAAACTGTGATATAGGAAATCAGGCAAATTGATGGGGGTCTTGCCTGTGAAGTGATCCATAAGTTTAAAGTGGTACATCATCAATTTATCATATCTTCCTTCTGAGGTAATGTATAATTGAATCCCTTTGAATAAATCTTKCCACTCTTCAGCTAGATATGATACGAGCATACCTTTTCTCCACGCTTTGTGCTTGTACCCATCTTTCAAATAGACCCTGAAATCCAGATTCTTAGGAGCGGTGGTTTTAAACCATCTTTTACCATTCCTTGGCAATCCTGTAGTTGCGGCAATGACAGCCTCATCCACCTTGATTTACATAGAGCCAACACGAGATTTGTTGCCATCAAATGTCTTGGAGAAGGCTTCAGCTGTGGCCTGGTGATACCCAACTTGTAACCTTTCTGCGAATTCCATGCACCCCGCATTTGAAAAGTGCTTTCGGACCTCGGGATGTGATTCCAAAAGGGATAAATTATCCAATTCTCGTTTGAGTAAAACACCACTGCATTTTCTTGCCATTCTGGAGCTCAAACACTTGACAAATGTAAACCCTGTAACCGCCTAGTCGAGCCGAGGTTCTGCGCTGTTGAAAGCAGTCCGGGCTTCGGCTCTGTTTTGAATTAAATGAAAACTTTGACAGTGTTTTGGAAACGGTTTGTGATATGAGACCTCTGTTTGATTTGATGGTGTCAGGCCGGCGGTACCTCCTCTGTACCTGCATCTCCAAACATGAACTTTCCATTCCGAATGTGATGAGCGTTGAGTGTGGTTTCTGGAATGAATTGGAATTCCAGTCATATTTGACATGCATGATTTAGTTTCCATGATTTCCCACTCCTATCAGCGCATGCCTTGGATTTGCTCTGACGTGGGGGTGATCACATCATCATTGTTTTCATACGTGGATATCACTCACGTGATTCCCGCTTCATGCAGCAACGACCCATGGAGAATGCCTCTGCCAAACGCTTTCTTGCCACTTTCACCAGCGCACGACTCTGCGAAGAAACAACCGTTATTTGCTGAAAGTATGCACTTTCAACAGCACACCACTTTGTAGAAGACCCTCCTTAGCTGCAGAAAGTAATTACTTTCAACAGTGTGCCATATTAATTGAAACTGCTCCTTAGTTGTGGAAAGTGTCTACTTGCCACAGTGCGCCACCCAAGAACTGATTTTCAAAACTTTTTAATGTTCGTCACTTTCAACAGCGCGTCAACTGATGAAACAAGCTCCTTAGCTGTTGAAAGCGGGCACTTTCCACAGTGCACGATGAGTCTTTGAAAACACATTAGCTGTGGAAAGTAAAAATGACAATTTCGAAAGAAAAGACTTTATGGGTCAATTATTTTCTAGGACACACCAAAACCAAAAATTTTCTCAGCTAGAAAAACTCAAAAAGTAACTTAAAGATACTACCAAAATCCATGATATCTACCACAAAATTCAACCGAAAGAACGGTTTCATTTTGGGAGTTAACAATTCCTATTATCTCATTTGAATTTCTTATGAGCATCAGTGGGTGTTGTTTCCTTTCCTAGGGTAATCTGGTACAAGTCTTTACTTCTTAATAAATCCTCCATATGAGATTTCCATTGGAAGTAGTTGGTGCTAGTAAGAAAAAGATTACTTGAAGAATACATATTAAATATGTAGATAATATGGATTTAAAAACTGAAACTAATGATATGGATGGAAAGATATCGAAAAAATAGGCAGTTTTAAAAAAACGACACTAAAAACGGACTTCGTATGTTAAAGTTATGCCCTTTAAAAAAAAACATAAATGGTAACCAAAGGACCATTTGATGGTGTAAGTTGGTTTATGAAGTGACCCACTTTTATAAAAAGAAGTGGGGATCACTTTTACAATGAAGTTACTTTAAAAAAGAAAAGTTGTATGCAAAATAAATAACTCTAAAATATTAAAGATACTTATAATTATTCACTTTTATACTTGAAGTGAAATACACTTTACAATTGAGCATGAACGTTTTAAAAAAAAGTAACAAAAAAAGAGACTTGAACTCAAGACCTCTTACTTAATAATGAAACTTTTAACCAAATGGTCTAGAAAAACATATTGTATTGTTTAGCAAGAGGATTATTGTTGTTGAAGATGGCAAGAGGATTATTGTTTAGCATACTAAAAAAAATATTTTCACACAAGAAAAAATCTTTGCTTCTCGATGACAACATAGGTTAGATCTCGGTTAACTTACTTGGAAAATGCACCTTTTCCTATATATTTCTGATTTACTGAGATTGCACAAGGCATGAGGAAAAGAGCATACACAGATCTAAAATAGTAGCAACCCAGAAACAAATAATATAAAATCGAAATGAACCCAAAATAATACTCAACAAAAAATTAAAAATGGTGTATTTAGGCTTTATACCTCCGGATCTAATTGAAATGGTCGTATATTGGGCAAACACAAACCTTTTCAAGTGAAAAGAAAAGTGTTCCTGAATGAAACAAGCACTCTGGACATAATGGAACAATCCTTTTAGCCCAAAAATTTACAAAAATGGTAGAAAATGGATATGAGGAAACTTGGATTCATGATCTCGATCTACAACAACAACGAGTCTTCAAACATGCTCTGATACCATGTTCGACAACACAAGTATTCCAACAAAGGATTAAAACCTTCAGTAACCATTCACACAACAAGATCAAATATCAACACATCGATGTTTTGACATGGTTAAACCCCTATGGGGAAACATCCAAGGCCCTAGCCAACATGACCACTTGGAGCAGTTTATTAATGCAAAAGAAAAATATTACAGAGAGATTTTATAAGATAGTTTCTCACAATCGATGATCGGAAAATGACCCTCCATACTCTTTAAATAGAGATCATGGACTAATCAATTACTAATCCATGTTTGCTTTCAATCCTTTTTTGGTCTTATATTACCTTATCTACTTGGATCCCACCTTACTATTATAAATTGACCCAGGTTTAGATTTGACAAGGTCCCAACAAAATCCCTTTGAAAATATCGTCCCTCCTAGTAAACCAGAAGGAAACGCAGTTCACAGGGTGCACTATAGAGTCTCACCTGAGATAATTCTATGGGTGGATGCAATGCTCAGGCACTTGTAGATTGGGAATGAGTGGGGATCTATGGTAGTACCTCATAATATTTATTTATCTTATTCTAACATGTTAATTAATCAGTCATTATTACTAATGCATGTGGAATATCATATCTAACTAGTTCCTTCATTCATTCAGCTAGCATGTAATCATTAGCAATATTGAATATGCATACATTCAGTCACATAACACAATTTTTACCGTGGTTCACCCCCTCCTAGGATATGTCCACAAATATTTGTCTCTCAAGCTCTTTTATTATGTCTCAGTAATAGATCGTGTCGCGTGTGTTTACAGTGTTGGATCTTACCATCTCAATAGAATTCTCGATCCCTGTGAGGATGACTAGATCGCACTAGGCTCCTTAGCCTATGATCTAACCCTCAGGGTCGATTTTCTCGACTCTTCTTTTGCTCACCAGCTTACAAAAAATAAGGCAACTTCTACAAGATTTACAACCTTCATCTTTCTCTTCACTCTACAATCGGGCAGGGCAACCTCTCCTAGACCTTCTAGGTACTATTTATACATATTCTTGCCTCATCAACCTTTACCATACTCTGAAGAAACCCTAACCCTAATTTAGTTAGTTCTCCCTTGCATGCACACCTTGTGTGCTTCCCTCACACATGCTACTTTTCCTTGATTCTCTTCTCTCCAAAAATGGCCTTTTCCCAAAACTAGACCCTCATCCAATAGGCCCCCAACACTGACATGTGGCTCGTCTCGAGCCACCTAGACTGTGTCTGCTTCCTCAACAGCTTCTGCTAGAGTGTGGAACTTGTCTGCAATTTCCCTTTATTGTGTTTAAGCCTACATGGCCTTTTATTTGAGCGCATCTAACACTTGCGCTGTGATCTCCTCCTAGATCATTTTTGTGTACTTTGCCTATGTTTGCGTGATGTTCTTCTTTGCCTCCTCTGATTGTGCAATAACCTTCATGGCTAGCTCTTGGAGAGGTTCCATTTGAGCTTGTTGCTCCTTATTTTTTGTCTGTGCAACTCCCAGCTCTGCTTGTAGCTTCTTCATGTCCTACAATCCTTTGAGGATATCGATGATCTTCATCATTTTCTTCCTCTACTTGAGATCTTGGATAGCTACATTTATCTTCTCCTCTTCCTTGTCCCAATGTTGGAGCCGCTCTTTTTCTTATAGAACTGTCCATAACTGCATCTCCTTCTCAAACAAGTCCATAGCTATGCTTACTTTTCTTTCTATTTCCTCCATCTATCCTGCAACTTCCTTCTGCCTTTATTCCTTCGCCTCTGGAGGAGTTGTAGGAATAATTTGTTCCCGGAGAGTTTCTATTTCCTTCCTGTATTAGTCAATTATTTGCACAATATGTTCGATCTTCTATGTTGTAGTGGGCTTTGCTATTTGCGCATTTTATTTCCCCCGACCATCCATGATGGGCCATGCTACGCCAGAGAACTCTTATGTTCTCTATGCATAACATACTGTAACATACTGAGTATCCAACTGAGTTATGCCACATAATTTTATTTTCGAATTGCATGCAATTAAAATATATACACACATAACTCTTGCAGAAGAATTATATATAAAACATAAACATACAAATACATCTGTAAATACATGGATTCACACTGAAATAACAGTAAACATATACATGCAGCGTATATAGGAAATACCCATAAAATAAACACAGTTTTAACCACACATATGATAACCCATAAAAATAAGCACGTAAATAACAATGTAGCATGTAAATTTATCACACAATTGGCACTTATCTTGGTAAGTATGTCACCAACTATGTGCAGAACTTCCACGAACCTCCCAGCCTTAGAACACACTGTTCATCACTCTAAATAGTGAGTCATCCCCGAGATAGGACTAAACTCCACCCGGGTAAAGGGATTCCTGACCAGGCTAAAGGCTCATAGACAATAGGAAAGAATCCATCTCAGGTGCCAACTCAAACTAACAACCTACAGTCCTTCATTACCCACATGCGTATCCCACCTAGGAAGTGTTCCCCTTCTCTGCTCAATAGTCCTTCGGCTTCCCTACTTCCTTTTTGGGCTTCAACAACAGGTTGGACAGGAAGTCTCAGAGCGCTATAGATGCATTTTAGCACCTTCAGGAAATAAATTCCCAACAATTATCTCACCCAGATAATTTCTCATGGGCCTGAAAACCCGCCTCTTCAATATTCCATGGGCCTGACAACCGACTTCTTCAATCCAGCTCCCAATCTAACCAACTACACAAAAAAAAAATGGCTATGGATCCAGGTTCAGGTACAGTCATGAAGATACAAAGGATAGCTCAATGGGTGTTTGCATGCTCATGGATGATTGATTGGATGACTAAATGATGGAAGGAATGATGGAGAAGATGGGAAAATGAACTAAGTCAAAACTATATGTATGCATGTCCCCAACTTGACACTTGTCATTTTGGGAGCTACTTTGGCCCACTTGTCCCCAACTTTGGAACTTAGGATAATAAAATTATCCATACTTTATGATTTAATAAATATTAATATAATATTCATTTTTGGCTTAAGCTCCCTATCTTAGCCCTTTTCCTTAACTATTAGGCCCCTCCCTTTCCCTAAACAGTGGAGTTTAGTCCCCCATACTCTTTTATCATGGTCGGTCTGCACGCAATGATGTATTTTATATTAATTATGAGACATATACAAAAATAGGTGCACTAGCCTTTAACATCTAGGCTCTCCATCCTAATCAAAACATAAGCATCCCATCTTATAATAACTAGCTCACCATCTTATAAAACGTAGCATATCCACAAAAGGCTATCTGGCCTCCATATCACGCGCACTTGTGTTGTTGTGTGCGATATCCTAGAATGTGAAAACTTCCTCATTTTACTACGCAGTACATGCACCCACTATGCCATGAAATGTGCATACAAAATGATGTCAAAACATCTCACCAACTTAAGTACATTTTCATTTACATTACAATTGGGTTCGACCGAGGGATATTACACATGCTATCTGAAATCCTATTATAGTATGAAACCAATCCCTTCTCGATCCTATCTACACGATCCTTCTCATATTGGGTCTCAAGATTGACCTGCTCGAGCACCAATCCCAACTCCTCTTTGGTGTCCTTCATTTTCTGCAACTCTGCTACTTCTATATGTGCGTGTGACTGCACCTCCTACGCGACACTGACTTGTAATTTGTACAGTGCCTTGAATAGATTATTTTAAGGATGGAAATTTATATTAAAATGTAGAAACATGGGCTAATCTTACTAGTCCTTAATCTGCAAAATGTAAAATGTTTGACGATAGTATTGTAAAAATATTCAAATTTCCAAGGATTTTATATAGTTTCTATAAAATTTTGGAAATTTTTAAGGTAAAATAATTTTATTCTATGGAATTTTGGCGAATCGTTTTTAGAAAAATGGAAATTGATGAATGAATTTTTGGGAAAAACAATGGAAAATTAGCCCATTTGCAAAATTTAGCCCCTAAAATCATCTATGGTGCCTTGGTTGGTATTTGTTGCATTACCAATTGTATCTATGATAGCTCTTTCATGGGTGTTTGGTTGATGATATCATCCATGCACAACATGATGGGTGTAATATAGAAGGTCAGGCTCATCTACGCTATGGTCTGGATTGTATCATCCTCGCTTGGCATAGTCCTGGCGTCCACTTCTGATTTTGCGGGGAATGAATATGTTCCCCTATCTGTCCTCTGCGTGGCTATGATATTCTCTAGGACCTACTTTATGTCAGCCAAGTTGTCTTGAATGTGGCCTCTTTGGTGTTGGGATTCGTCAAACTCCTCAGTTGCATGATCCTGGACTCTTTCGGCCACGAGGTCAAAATTGTCCTCGGTGATTGTATATTCTGGCAGTTTCTTGTGTGACTTGGCCATTTTTTTCACACCCTTAGTGTGGATGATGGGCCTCTTGGTCTGGCCTTGTTGGTTGGGACACAAACAACTACATCAAGCAATTGATGGCAATCACCCATGGAGCCTACCTCAGCCTGCTGGACCTATCTAGTTTCCTACCTGTCTATGTCCATGCCAGACACTAATGTTGCTTGGGCTTCCTCCACCATGGGTGTGGGGTTCCTTGGTTCCATGTGAGGTGAGGGAATGCCATCCAAGTTGAAAAATTTTGTAGCCTTTGTGGGTTCCTGTTCCATTCCCTATGGATTTTGTGGTGCTCTATGATGGCTTCGAGGTTTCCTATAGGCCTGGTTCGATGCACTAAACTTGGTTGGTGACATGGTGATTGAGTTTGATTTCTATCGAGATGGTTCGATCTGTATCTCTTGCTAAATCACTCTCTTCCCTGTATATTGTATCGCTCTGTGATTTCACAATTTAAAAATAAGTGTTATGTTTCCCACGTGCCTTCATTATATAACAAGTGTCATGAAGATTCTTGGAGAAGCTACCCAAGATGTGGTTTAAATGAAATGGAAATTCCCATGTTTGTGACATTCAATTTCCTCGTTGCCACCAATTGGAGCGATTCATGGGAAGTCACTTTAATAGTTCTTGTCATTCAATTTGATCAACGCTCCCAGTTGGCATGATTAATGAAAAGTCACTTCAAAATACCTTGACATTCAATTTGATAGACGTCATGAGTTGGTGCATTTTATTCATAACCACCATTTTTCCAATTGCCGCCTTTTTTTACCATTGGTCCTTCTTCTGGTGCAGTGGGATTTTTGAGTGCACGAAATATTTTTTCTATCTCACCATTCATTGGTGTGCAATGTGCCAGTCTTCTGTTGTATGTGGACTTTTCTCTTTTTGTTGTGCTAACTCTCTATTTTTTTTTCCACTGTGCGGTAACTTCCTAAGTGTTAGGAGGTTGACTGTCCCTATAGAGTTTCAGTTGACTCCCATTGATCAGTCCTCTGAGTTCTGTACCTCTTAAATCCTTCAATTGTACAACTCCCCCATATGTGATAGTTTTCACTTCATATGGACCTAACTAATGTACTCTGAATTTTCCTGGGTGCTGAAGGAATTTAATGTCATACACCAAGACTAGGTCTCCTTCTTTGAAGCTATTCCTTTTTATATGTCTTTCATGCCATTCTTTGTCTATTGCTTTCTATACTTCTTGTTGAAATCCTACTAGGATTCTATCTCCTTCCATCTCTAGCAACTAACTTAGCATTTCTTGAACTGCACCACGTTCTATGATGTTGGTGATTGTTGCTACATGCAGTCTAGGTACCAAAAAATCTAATGGAACCATTGCTTCTTGTCCATATACTAGCCTAAATGGTGTCTATCCTATCAATGTTTTGCATCTAGTCCTGTATGCCCATAGTAGGACTGGTATCTTCAAGTCCCAATCATCCCTATTGATGTTGCAAATCTTTGTCAATGCATTCTCTAGAATCTTATTAAACTATTCCATTTGCTTGAGGGTTATATGGTGTACTCTTTTGATGATAGACTTCAAAATCCTTGTTCATAGCCCTAATAGTGTTGTTAATGAAGTGAGTTCCTTGGTCACTCATTAGAATCCTTGGGCATCCAAATCTAGTGATTACTTGCTCAAATAGAAAGTGCACTTTTGTCTCTATGCAACAATGCTTTATTGGTGTTTCCTCTTCTTGTTGGCACAAGGGAAGACCTAGGGTTCAATGCTTCAATATCACACCAACAAAACCCTAACTACTAGCCCTTTTGGCAACCCCTGCAAAGCTGATGAAGTCTCACCCGAGGTAGAGGCAGGGGGGTTGTAGGACTCAGATGTCTGCAACCTAGTTGGGACATATATATGTGATTAAAATACCTTAACATAGCACTTATAAGTTAACATTCATCAATATTTAACCCTTATTTACATCGCATATCCAAACCCTAATTATAGAACAACACAACATTCCACAAGATCTAATACATCCAACACTTAGCACATAGAAATAGATCAGATCTAACATTCAATCACATTGCTAAGCACTAAGCTATAATATCATATGCATATAACATATATCATTTCACTAAGCATACATCACATCAACAACTATAATGCACAAAGAGACCACAACACAGGATATACGTGGTTCACCCCAGTGTGGGGCTATGCCCACCAACTCTTCTTTTCTTTATTATCTTCTCTCAATATTCTACAAGCACAGAGCCACAAGAACCTACTCCATGTAGGACAGGAGATCTGTGCGTACCTTGCTAGATCCTCCTTCCCCGATCTACATTTAAGCACAAATCCTTATTACAAGCTGCACGCAAGCTTCTTACAATCGCTTTCACTTAGCTATGCAAGTTCTTAACACACGGTAAGCACAAAGCCTTCCAATCACATAGATCAAACTATAGTAGTTAACATACTAACCTTATCACCCTTAGCACCACCTACTTACATCACCTAGATTTCTATTTATACATTACAAAATGGGCCTAAACATGGGTAAACCCATGGGCCAACATCCCATACCCGTTACATAAACCCTAAACCAAATAATTCCCTAAGATGGGGATGAGATCCTGCGATCTCTGCTTCACCTTGTGCTCCACCTTCGATTAGCTTGTCAAAGTCCCAAAATCGGTCAAACATGACCCAAGTTCTCCAAAACTTGGTCAAGGGCCAACAAGCCCCCAACACTCACCTATGACTCGTCTCAAGTCACTCTGATCTGGGTAACACTACCTCAAATGCCTTGATCTTGGCTCGAGCTGCTTCGACCTATTTCTTTGCTAGAGCCTCCTTCTCAGTGAACTCCTTAATGACCTTCTCGGTGACAGGTCCATCCAATCATTGTTCAACTAAGATGAATACTTGTTCTAGCTATGCACCTTGTCCTTCAATCTCCTCAAAAAGTGTGCAAGCTGCATCCTTCACTGGGTTACTTCCATGACCTTAATTTGAATGGCATGGGCCTGTTGTTGAACCATGTGCTATTCCTAAGATCTTTTCATCCTCTCAACTGGTGATATTACCTTCAACTGGGCTTGCACTATTGCTTCTTACTGTTTTACCTCCTAGAGTTGTGACTCCAGTGTCCTTAGCTCAGGGTCCTCTACAAGGCACTCATAGGTATGTGCACTTTGACTACTGAGTTGTTTGCATTCCAAGGCTAATGCCTTGATTCTCTCAACTCCACTCCTCACAATTTCTTCTCTTAGATATCTCACTTCCTACAGAGTGCTTGGTACTACTTGTAACTCTAGTTCGACTATCCTCTGTTGGAGTTGCTAAATGGATTCGACAAGCTTCCCTACTTGTCTTTCTACTGGGTCTTTTTTCATCTGTTCTAAGCCCATCGCATAGAGAAGTGATCTAATGGCTTCTTCTTTAACTTCAATATTTTTTGTGAGCAATTGTTCCTTCTCCTTCTGGATCTGCACTCTATCCTCTGCAAACTTGGCTTGGATGTTGTCTTTTTCCTATTGTGCAACCCGACATTGTTCTCTGTCTTCCTCTTTTTCTTTCTTTAAGGCCTCTGTGCCCTGCTCTTTTTCTTCCTAAATAGGACAAAGGAAAGCTTCGGTCATGTCTTCTATTCGGTGGAGCTAGGTAGGTTCATCTCCCAAATATGTTCCTTATGATGATGGGGATGTGGTAGATACTGCACGACTGGAGTGGAGGGATTTTTGTACCCCTTTCATCTCTTCTTCAATTCTTTCGTGCATGCTCTCTTTTTTGGCTTCATTACACTGTAAGATATTTGAGACAGTGACGATGATAAAATCTATGTCATCCATCATGATCACAGTTTGTATCTATGGTTTAGTAGATTTAGACTTCTTCCGCAGTGTAGGTTTCATGGGGGAAACCTTTCTTTTCTTGGAGGTCTCAACTTCTTCAATAGGGTCCCTAGGCGGTGTTACCTGTCCTTATTTCTACTTGTCTTCTTCTCCTTTTTCTTATTCTTTGTCTACTTCGTCATCACATCCCCCTCTGGGTGATTCTGAAGAAGTCTCTTTTGATGTGTAGTTCAGTTTCTTTACCTCTTTCTTTTTCTTCCTTCTTCTACTATTGGGCACATCATAGTCTTCGTGAGTGACCAGAGGAATTCCAATTAGGTCAGGGTCAGACAATTCTTCCTGTCGACTGGTACAAGGAAATCTGTGGACCACTCCTTAGTTATTTCTTCCATGTCCTCCTTAGTGACATTGTAGTAAGATTGGATTTCTTATTTATGTTTGTCTCCTCATGCAGTGATATAAATAAAATTTCTATCTGCGTGGAACTTCACAAATGGTCTGAACCTATGTAGGGTATTCTGTGTCATGTGATGGGAATACTCAATAGCCATCTTCAACTGCAGGTAATAGGTGTGGAACACCGTGTTTGAATACCATTGTTTAGCCATGTCGCTCGAATACCAGAGTGTGGTGAACTTCGCAGATAAGGGTTCTTATGGCTCAATCTTAGGGAAGGTCGCACCTTCCGACATATCCCAAGAAATAAAGGCAATGAGAATCAACAGCCAACTAAAATGGAACTTGTAGCCCTGATCTTGAGCTTCATGACAGTCTTTCTCTAACTGGTTGATGAGAAAGCTCGCCTAGTTCATTTGTAGCCCTTCCATGCATTTTCCTGTGAGGTCGATGACAAACCCTATGACTTGCATGGGTCTATTCTTCCTTACTATATTACCAGTAATCAACTAGCAGGTAAGGCGCATTGCGCCATTTTGGATGGATGGTACCTTATAGCTCTGTTTCCCCTTTTCTACATTGTCATAGGTTTCTTTGATTCTCTGTTTCAGGGTGCGATCTTCTACCTTCCATAGATAAAATTCTTGTGGGTCTGGTCCTTGCATGCTTAGTTCGGTGATCCTATGGATCAGTGGTGGATCAACGGTGATACACCTGTCCAACCATATATAAAAACCATGGAAGCACGACAGCAGGAGCTTAATGCACATGTTAACCTCCTGATGTCTTCAAAAGTGTGGTATCTTCATCAAGTTTAGGATAGTGTACCTTGTGATGTCCATGGTCCACATATGGGGGATGATCCTCGACTTCTTCCCCTTTGTCTTGGTCAAATACTTGTATGGTGTGAGCATGCCATAGATCTTGCAGTATCCTAGGTTATAGTCATTGATATTCAACATCATAATCCTCTCCAACTATGGTATGACTGCACATATCCCCTTCAGGAGGTACGCAGTGATGACTGTGTAGTCGAAGTCCCTTGGGATACTATCACGAATCACTGCGCCATCTAGAGGCAGGATATAGATAGGAAAGATAGATGGGATGAGCTTCGCATTCGCTAATTCATCAAGATGCTTCGTTCATTTCTCTGTCACAGCTCGGGATGGTCCAGATCCATGAGAATTCGATGGGGATGCTTGCACTCCTCTCGTCGATGAGGCTTGGATGCCTGTAGACATGACCTTCTCAGCCATGAGGTCTATTAGGATCTCTTCGACAAATTTTTCTACTGCACTAATTTCGTCCAACATGCACACTCGATATCTAATATCTCAGGTCAATGAACAACACTGAATGTAACAAAACAAATGGTGAGGTCTCAATGATCACTACGTGAAAGAAACTAGTTCTTTGTGGGCTCAGATAATCACAATTGGAAAAAGTGTTCTCGATGCAACGCTCTATGGGATAAATAGACAACGTCTTAACATACTCTTCCAATGGGAACGAATGCCTTAATCAATGCAATTCCATCCATTATGGCATGGTCCCAACAGTCCAGTGGTGAATATTCTGGAAATAAATGTGTTTCTAGCTATTTTGGAGCATTGTTCTAACGATCAGGATGCCTCCAATGGTCATATTTATTTTTCATGGAGAAGTGTCAATATTCGTTGTTCTAATATCTCGAAGAAGTTCTAGTTCTGCAAACCTTCTTTCTACAGATTCCTCTCTAGTACTTCCTATAACTTTAACTTTGCTTTCTTCTTGCTGAGCTTTATGGCTTTATTTCCTAAAATTTGAGTCACTTGTTTCCTCTTTCCATTATTTTTCTTATCTCCTCTTGGCATGGTTAACTTCGCACTGTGGAGGGTCTTCCATAGGGTTCGAGGGTAATACTTCTTCTCTTTCTAGGGTAGGTTCTCTACTCTCTTGTATAGACAGGTGTTTCAAGTCTTCCCATGTTCTTTCAACTTCAACGTCTAGATCTCTGGTCCTTAGTAGCTTCAACTAGTTCTCTTATTCTTCTAGTAAGTGTGCTATTCTCCTAGCCATTAAATCTCTTAGTTATTTCTTTTTATGTTCTAGATCCTCCTCTTCTTGTTTCCTTCATATCTGATATTTCTCAATCCAGGTTTTTCCTAGCAAAATAGAAAATGGGGAGTTGTTCTCAACAAACTTAATGATCTCAAATTCTTCTTCTGTTGAAGTTCCATGAGCACTCATAGATGTTTGGGTAAGTATTCCACATAGGGTTATCAAATTTCCTCTAAATAATCCTATTCCTCCCAATGAAGGAACCATAGGGAGTTTTCCAAAAAATTCCCAAGTTCTTTCTATCATGATATTCACCTGTGTTTCTTCATCCAGGACATAGTCTATGTCGAAGTCTCCTATTCGTGTTTCAATGCATTCCTTCTCTTTCAAGATCTCTGATAAGTTGATATCTCTATGATCATTCAGGGTTTCTTTCATCTGTAATAAAACAATCTCTGATTCTTTATGGGGTTCTATCATATCCTTAGTTTATTGGCTCGTCTCATAGTTTTCTTGTCTCATATTCATTTTTTCAACTTTAGCAAGCATTCTAGGTAAATCCAAAACTTCATGTTGAGTAGCCTTACAAAAAAGGAAAATAGGCCCTCTACCAGGGCATTCCTTAGCAAGATGTCCCGATCGTCTGCAACTATAACAAAAATTTGACCCTTTCTTTCTCTTTAACAATCCCCAAACTTTCTTGTACTGCGCACAGGGATCATAGTGGTGGGTCTGCAAACAATTCTTTCTAGGATCCTGCATGCATTTGTTAGTCCAAAAATTATTTCTATGCATAGGAATAACATATATTTCATCATTTATATCAGATCTATTCATATCAAATATTCTTTCTTCTAGTTGTACCCTAGTTTTTAGATTAGGACCAAATCTATTAAACATACCTAGATCCATTCTTTCGAAATAAAAATTTGCACTTATCTTACCTTTCTTGGAGAACAAAACTTCAAGATATTACCTCTTTTCTTCAGATCAAACTTCTCTTCTTATCACATAGCTTCGCAAGTCAAGTATAATATTGCACACTAGGGAAACAGATCTATGCATAGATCTTTATCTTTTCTTCAGTTCCCAACAATCACAGTTTTAGGTCTCGACAATAGAACCATTTGCTGGAATAGGGGTAGAACTAGGGTTCAATTCTTCAATAGTGCACCAACAAAAACCTAACTACCATCCCTTTTGCCAACACCTACGAAGCAGATGAAGTCTCACCCGAGGTAGAGTTAGGGGGGGTTGTAGGACTAAAATGTCTACAACCTAGCTGGAACACAGATCTGTGATTACAATACCTTAACATAGCACTTAGCAGTTAACATTCATCAGTATTTAACCCTTATTTACATTGCAGATCCAAACCCTAATTACAAAACAATGCAACATTCCATAAGATCTAATACATCCAACACTTAACACATAGAAATAGATCAGATCTAGCATTCATTCACATTACTAAGCACTAAGCTATAATATCAAATGCATCTAACATATATCATTGCACTAAGCATACATCACATCAACAACTATAATTCACAAAGAAACTGCAACATAGGATATACATGGTTCACCCCAGTGTGGGGCTATGTACACTAGCTCTTTTCTTCTTTATTATCTTCTCTCAATATTTTACAAGCACAGAGCCACAAGAACCTACTCCGAATATGACATGATATCTGCATGCACCTCACCATATCCTCCTTCCCCAAGCTAGGTTTAAGCACAAAAACTTCTTACAATATGCACACAGGCTTCTTACAATCACTTGCACTTAGCTCTGCAAGTTCTTAACACACATTAAGCACAAATCCTTTGCAATCACATAGATCAAACTCTATCACTTAGCATATTGGCCTTATTACCCTTAGCACCACCTACTTACATCGCCTAGATTTCTATTTATACATTAAAAAATGTGCCTAAACATGGGTAAACCCATGGGCTGACATCCCATACTCGTTACATAAACCCTAAACCCAAAAATTCCCTAAGAAGGGGTTGAGATCCTGCGATCTCCTCTTTTCTTTGCTCTCTGCCTTCGACTAACCTATCTAAGTCCCAAGAATAGTCAAATGTGACCCAATTTATCTAAAACTTGGTCAAGGGCCAACACTTCCCATCTCGTTAGATACTCTATCGTAGTAATGATATACCTTTCTCCTGACCTCTTTGTTGGTGGGTTAATTGGTACCAAAAAGTCTATTTCCCATGTGTCAAAGACCTGCAAGGTTACTTGTGGTCTTAAGGGCATATTTTTCCATCTATTAAGTTTACCAAACCTATGAAATATATCACATCTCTGGCAATAGTCCTTTGCATCTCTATGAACGGTCGACAACCATAGTCCTGCGTGCAATACCTTCTACGTGGTAGATTTTCTTGCATAATGTTCTCCTGTTATTCCGTCATGGGATTCTGCTAAAGTCCTAGGTCTTTTGTGATCTAGTACACATATTATCAAGATTTTATCTGCACAAATCTTATATAAGTGTCCTGCAATAAATTGATAGTTTGCAACTCAAACAACCATATTTATCTTCTATGCAGTGTTAAATTCTCGTGGCGTGGTCCCTGTACTCAAGTATTGAATGTTGTCAGCAAAATATTCATCATCTACTTGGACTAAAAATAGTTCTGCATCAGGGAATTTGTCTTCTAAGTTCATGGGTTCCTCTCCTTTAGTTATCCTTGATATGTGATCAAGTCCTGCATTCAACTTCCCTGGCTTGACTATTGCTTCAAATTCAAATTCCTAGAACAACAGTAACCATCTACAAATCCTCCCCCCCCAACACTGGCTTATTGAATATATATTTGAGGGTTGAATGATCTGTAAACATCTTGAAATGTTTTCCCAATTAGTAATGTCCGAACTTCTGGAGTGCATATACCATAGATATGCCTTCTCTTTCTGTGGTATTGTAATTCTGCTCTGACTCTGTCATTTTTCTACTAGCAAATGATATAGGATGGTCCAATTCCCTTGTTCCTAGCTACACTAGAATAGATATGAGTGCTATAGTCGATGCATCTACATGCACATAAAATTTCATTTCCCAATATGGAAATACTAGTATTGATGTTGTTACCATCTTTTGTTTTAGAGTGTCCGGTCCTTGTTGATAGTCCTCATTCCTGTTAGAGAAATATTTTCCTCACCCTATGCAATATTGTAGAGAGGGACTTATTCCATTTCCCTATGCAGACTTAGCTTCCCTGTTGGTAAAATCTAGAGACCAAAATACAAAATTTTCCACTTGTACGAATCTTGCACACTATACAACAAGCGTATACATAGGTTGCTCCACTACAACCCATGTACATCAAGATTTGTGCCAGAAAATCAAAATTAAATGTCATTTTTCCATGTTATGACAGGAGATCTCCAATCATTGGCCTTCCATATAATGAAATTTTTTTGACTTGGACCTTCAGTTCCATTTTGATAGCTATAAGTGGGCCAATTCTAAGCTATGGAAAAGGAGAAAGAATTCAACTTTGAGAGAAAAGTTACTCTGGAGAAATTATTACTTCATATTGAGTCTACATCCCTTTATAATTTAAGTATAAACACAATGTTCAGCCCCCAAACTCTTCCCTTATTGATGAAGAACCTCATTTTCTCCATTATATGAGATTGCCTTTGGTGGAGGATTGAAGTGGTGGAGGCCTAGCTGGGAGGAACTTGGTTTCTCGGCTCCGAACCATGCCAACACAAAAGTCTGTAATATTTTCACTTCTGATGATCATTTATTAATAGAAATACTCTCTTCCCATCCAATTGATATCTTGAAAATATATGAGTTATTATTTATGGGCATGTTTGTTTTGTATATTAATGGATTATGCTATCTAATGTGCTAACCTTTTATATTATCACTATATGCTTTCTCTGCTTGTTTGTTGAGAAATTGTTGCAGGTATAAAGATTTGGGTCAAAGTCCTCAATGGTGGACATCATCAAACATCTGGATGAGGTAGGTCCCTTTCTTATCTCGCTTTCACATTGGTTTATATAGCACAAGTTTTGGATAGATTTGATTTCTATAGTCATATCCTTCTGTTGTGGTTTTCCCTAGCCATAGAGAGATTTTGCTCGTAACATAATTGGCGAACATACTGGGGATGAATATTCTTTATTAGGGTTTGAAGTAATTTTCTCCTTAGATTTCTCTTGTCGTGTCATTTCGTGGCAACTCTTGTGCATTATGGGTCTGATTTTTCAGCCTTTCTCCCTTGCCTAGCCTTTTTTTAATGCATATACACATTTTTTTCCTTGACAGTCGTGTATACACGTGGGCTATCTAACTACAAGCTACGTATATACACTTTGTTTTCCTAAAAAATCATGTACATCAGTTTTCCTTGTCATTTTTCCCAGTTTGGTGTTTGTTGGGTGGGATTTGATACTTGTTGAGCCTTCTTGGGTTGCTGTAGTGTCTGTTGAGTGCTTGTGGGATGACACTAAACCCTCTTTTGGTTGAATTTTTGGGCGAAGTCTTTCTCATCATCTTTTCATTTTTTATTGTCCTTGCACATTGGGTTGGGTGATTTGTTGCTTGGTATCCTTCTTGAATTATCTCTTTTATACACAGTAGGGTTATATATCATGTTACTTTTCAATCCATGCATTTTTTAGTTTTGATATATTGAAAATACAAAAAACAATAGGCATTTTGCATTTCTTGGAATTTTTGTCTTTTTGAATCTTTACCATTAGCTTAGTGCATATAGTGAAAGATTTCAATTTTTACTTCTGAATTGCACAGCTGAATTTGAAAATTGCATTGGTTTTTAGAAGCATATCATTCATCGAAAGTTAAAGTTAGGACTTTGCATTATTTTCATATTTACTTTTATTGCAGAGTCATAAAAACATGATTTTCACTACCATAACATTTTGAGTAATCATGGACATAAAATCAATGCTATAATCTAAAATTTATTAGTAACGATTATATTTTCTAGGGTTCACAAACTAGCCTAGGATTTAGTGCCTTGGAATGGGATTTTGTGAGTAAACTTCTCCAAGGCAATTAAATAAACATATGTGTCTGAGTCAGGGAGTGGAGAAATCTATTGTATAATTGGTAAGATCAGGAGGCTCCGCTTACACCAGAGTTAATCATGAGGTCACGCGAATTTGGTTGAATGGATATCCCCCTGATACCTTCCTAGCATCATATATATTTCTAGGGATCTTGTTAGTGCCCTTACCTCTATGAGAGGCGGTGCTTTCAAGGTTTCCAGATTTTATACCCTGACCATATGGTGGACCTGACTTACGACTACTCACCTTTGCATCGATTATACAGTGGTTTATTAATTGCTTGACTTAGGTGTCTCATAGGTTACTTGCAGTGGTTATTTTGCAGGTACCCTAGGTTAGATAAGGGTTGGAAAACACACAACCTTTATGGAGGATTACCTCTCCGAGTGGGTCTGACTGACTGGTTGTTAAGCCCACGAGTGCCCTTATAAGATTATGTTACCTCTGATATTTAGCAGGGATTATCAGCCCCTCTTGGGAGATACATACCTTCTTTAGGGAGGGAGGCCACTCAACCACTTTACCCCATTTTCATGCATTTTGGTTGTTTGACTTTTGGTGTGCTCTTTGGTTACTAGTCAAACTTAGGAGTCTATACTGAGTTTTCATTATCATGGATAGTGGAGCTCCTTTTGCTCCCTCATTTACCGCTACCCACCTTATGATGCCTACTCATTTCATGGAGATGAATCCTTCCACTTGTCATAATCGTATGCAAAAGTATGACACTCAGTCTATGCCTTGGGCCTCTATCCATTTTTCTATTGATATGCCCTCACCCATGCACTCCTCTCCCTGGTCCACTTATATGAATCCTATCATTGGATCCAAGGGCACCATGGCCCCGATGCCGATGTCTTCATTTGATATGAGTCATGTCCCTCAACCAGCTTTCACGACAGGAGGTTGGAACCTCCCCTCTTATGGATCCAGTCCTAGTTATTCTCTTTTAGGAGCCAATACTCAAATGGGTGCTTATTCTACTTATTACACTCCATCCATGTACCCTTTGACCACCATGTAGGTT